>JAKUCV010003829.1:0-20511 GCA_028386065.3 Turnera subulata
GTTTAAGTCTTCCGCTGTGCATACTTCTGTTATTATTGGGCCATTGGGCCAGATTTGTTAATTATGTTGTTTTACTATTTTGGGCCGTTGGGCCCGAGTTATTGTTGTTTACACTGTATGCTGGGCCTTGATTGGCCGGGTCGTCACAGTTCCGGCGCGTGTTTACTGTGTATGGTAAATACGGGTCGGGGCGTTTCATGGTAACTTGGTTACAAGACTGGCTTTATGTAAGATGCCCATAGTTAGATCCGGAGACATTGCGGGATAGATATAGATTGTAACAAAAAAATTTAATTACACCATTTATCTATTTTATTTCACCGTAGATATTATAATTTTAGCATAACAATTAATACTTATGCTTTTCCTATTTGTCTAAAGTAATATTTAGATGTGATACTAAGTGATATTTAATTATGAAATTTTGTTAATTTTTGAACTCTCCTACTTTGTTCTTGTAAGAGACATGATGAAATATAAACCTTTTAATTATTTAGGTTGAAAATTATTCTCCATTTCCATATAACTAATTTTTTTCTTATTATCCCTATATTTTGAGCTAAAATTTAAATAGAGGTTGTAATTACAGGTTCAAAATATTTGTTACTTGGTGCTCTAAAAAATTTGAATTTAATGTGAGGTACATAACATATATAAGTTTTATATTTGTCGTAATGTTTTTATTAATTCCTTATTTTTTTGTTTTTTATCTAATCCTTACAAAGCCAAGCTTATCATGTTTATTCTTTATTTGTGCCAAAAGGTATTCTTTTCTTGAAACCTATTATTTTTTTGTATTGGACAAAAATATATATTCCATGAATTTTTCTATCTAAGGTATAAGTTCCCTAAATGCTTAGTTACTATATAATACCTTGTAACAGCCCGGGTAATTTTTACGTTTTTTCCGGTACCATAATAACTTATTTTACCGTAATTTACCATTAAAATTAATCTTAGGAAATTAATTTATGGTAATTCGTGCATCGGATTCCGAAATCGAGCCTTGTCCCACGTTTGGGATTTTTCTGCGGATTTTTCGGACCAAAGTTGTAATTTTTCAGGTCCAGAAATCTTCGAAAAAGCCAGGTTTATCCTTGAGCTAACGGACCAGAAATAAAGATAAGTGGGTATATTGGATATTTTCTTGTCCAGACAGCGCATAGTGCATCTGCATAGTAAGATGCTTTTTCCTGTGAAGTCTGTGATCTGCTTTTTCCTGTGAGCATGTGAAACCTTGTCTCCTCCTGTGAAGCTCGTGACACCGCTTGATATAACCTGCTCTTCCCTTGCTTTCTTTCTCACGCCATCTCCTGCTTACCACCATACTTCTCCTCTTCATTTTTCCCTCTGCCCAATTCTTCTTTTGCAACCTGCATAACCAGGAAAAAAAAAAGAAAAAAAAAACACAACAACCACACACATTCTGCCACGTCACCCCTCTCTCCTTCCTTTTCCTTTTCTTTTTCTCCTCCACCGTGACCAACCACCATACGCCGGCCGAGCCACGCACATCACCTGCACCCGAGACCACCTCGCCGCCATCGCCACCTGCTTCTCCTTTCCCTTCCTCTAGTCGCTGCCGCCTTCGCCCCGAGCACGACGACCAGCAGCCCCTCGTTCCCTCGACGCACCGCCCGTTCCTCACTCCTCCTCCTCGCGACGCTGTCCTCAGCCGCCCGCAGCTACCCGAGTTCGGCTGCAGCAGAAGCGAGCCGCCTGCATGTTGCCGCCTTGTTTGTCACTGTTCCCGTGCCGCCGCCGTCGAGGTGAGCAGATTTGGGTGGAAGACGCGTCCCGTTTCACAAGGGAGTGACGGGTGGGTCGACCCGTGACCCGGATGCCTTGTGGGTTGAGTCTCACGGGCTGGGCTGGGCTAAGTTGGGATTGACTTGTGATCGGGCTTGGACCGTGAGGCTGGGCTTGTAGCCATGGCCTGGGCCTTGCTATTGGGCTTGGTCATGGGTTACATAGTCCAGCCCAGTCCGAAATTAAAAAAAAAAAAGAAAGAAAGAAGAGAAAGAAAAATAATCTGGAAAAAAGAATTTAATGGAAATAATTTTGGGGAATAAAATGGGAAATAATAATAAGCCCTACTTATGGAATAATTTTGGGAAAATAATATTGAAAATATGATTTTGGGAAAAGTATATATGGTAAATAATAATTATTTTGAAGAAATAATTTTTGGAAAGGGCATTATCAAGGTAATAAAATACCGGAACAATATCCGGGTATAAGTATAAGTACGTTTTTGACACTGAAAATAAATGGTGAATAATGATGATAATTGAAAATTAACCCGGGGGAGTAACCGAGACGAGTCAGTATTTTTTTTCGTTATACAGTAGTAGCATGACATTGCATATCACGTATGTGCGCATATTATTTGTTTGATATAGGAGTTGATAACGAGCGGATACCTGAGGA
This sequence comes from Turnera subulata, assembly GCA_028386065.3. Classification (NCBI taxonomy): domain Eukaryota; kingdom Viridiplantae; phylum Streptophyta; class Magnoliopsida; order Malpighiales; family Passifloraceae; genus Turnera; species Turnera subulata. The sequence goes on from JAKUCV010003829.1 coordinate 2,431, forward strand.
ACCGGACTTGGAGTCTGTGGGGCATTTCCAAACTTGATAGTCGGCTAAGGTGAGGATGGATAACCCTTGATATGTGCCCGTAATACTGTGTATGATTTGTTGTTTGGTTGGGCTGCTAAGTTGAATATTGTTGACTGTTTGACTGCTATGATATTGTCGCTGTTGTTGGTTAATTGTGTTATTGATTGTGAAACTTGTGCTGAGATTAATGTTGAACTGTTATTTGTGAATAATTAGTGAAACGAGATTGTTGATTGGTTGAGTCTGTGGAATAATTTGGAATGATAGAAAATGGATAGTTGATGAAAGAGTAATGGAACTGGACTGAATTTGTGATGACGATATAATTGTCACGAGGAAAGTAGTGGTACGACTAGATGATTAGAGGCTAGTTTTGTGGTGTCATTGCCGGTTTGGTTGGTTGTTATTGGGATGTTGATCCCGGATTTGTTGATATTGGGATGTTGATCCCGGATTGGTTGATGTTGGGGATGTTGATCCCGGATTGTGTTTTGGCCTGGCAACCAGAATTAGTTAATAACCAGGTACGACCCTAGCTTGTCCAGTGACGGGGCCCGGAAGATAAAATTGGTAATAATAATAGTAGGCATTCTCTTGGTCTTGGCTTAGTTGTGTTATGGTAGATTTCTTGTGTTGTGTTTGTCTGTGTTTATTTTGAAAGTATTATGGTTGATTATATAACTTCGTCGGTGAGCACTTCGGACTCACCCCTCGCCTGCGGGGTTTCATCCCGTAGGTTTAGTTGCTTCGTAGTTCAGGTACGGCGTTCGATGGCTGCTGCTTTCTTCTCCACCTGACTCCGGATCCATACCCCGCTGCATGTGCATAGAGTCTTCCGCTGCTGTTCTGTTGCATATGTTGCTGTATTATAATTCCGCTGCTGTTGCTTGCTCTTTTCTCTATTGCTGTTATATAATGTGAGCTGTGTATTCCTGAATAATGGTCCCCAAGTGTGGATGACGAATGTATTATATGAATTGCTGTTGTAAAATACTTGCGAGCTGTACTGTCTGTATTATCAATGTGAATAGTTTCGGCACGTGTTTACTGTGTATGGTAAATACGGGTCGGGGCGCTTCATACCTTGTAAACATTATTTGTGTACATACATTTTTTTCATATTAAAATATTTTTCAAAAATTATTTAACATGATAACATAGCTTTCGTTGGCATTAGACATGAAACGCAGGGGACGACGCGTTTAAGGAAGAATCCAAACGTGCAGAGAGGCAAGGAAGGTTGTCGTTTTTGAAACGGCCATCATTTCTGCCGTCTCATCATTTTTTTTTTTTCTCCTCTAATTTATCCCCCCACACTCTATGCCTCGCCACCGCCACCGCCACCGCTTCTGTCAACCTCCCCATCTCCTATCCCTTCTCTACCCTTCCTTTTTTTCCCAACAGATCTTCGATGCGGCCGGATGGATGGTGGGAAGCTGTGGCGTGGCTTCAAGCGACAGGTGGAGAAGCCGAGGTCGGCCGCACGAGGTTGATTTTCCAGCTTCTGCCTATCCTTGTTTGAATGGGCAAGGATTCGAATCTCCTTACCTTTTGCTGTCTATTTTATTGGGATATTGCAAAAATCAACAAGGTGGATGCTTGTTTGTTGTTCTTATGTTGACTTTGGGTTTTGTTGTTGGCATGGGTAATGTGTCGAGGATCCGGATCTGGTTGGTGTGTGCTTACTTATCCGGCCAGTGTATATAGATCTGTGGCAGTGGAGGTTGAATCCAATTGTTACGCTGGGTTGATATATTTCTATGGTTTAATATTTAGTAAGAGATAAAAATTGGTATGTTTCTGTTTTTTTTTTTTTTTACTTCAGTTAATAATAATTTTTTTTTAGATTAATATATTTGGTGATGCAGTAATTTGCCTTTGTTTTGCAGATTGGTAGGTAGATTACAAATTTGATTTCTCCAAGGGAAGAGATGAGTTTTGTCAGTAGTTCTTTTGCTATCGAGGTTGTTCATTTATTAATGGATTTTTTCCCCTTGTTTTGCAGATTTGGTGGCTGGATGTTTTGGTATATCAAAGGTCCAAGAACTCCATGTTAATTATTTGGAATTTAGGATTGTAAATTTAGTTTTTTATTTTTATGTCTGTACTTGGTCACCTCTGCTCTGTAATCTTCATGTATTATCTGTTAATTTTTTTATGGATCAATAAAATGTGGATTTAAGATGTGTTTCCATCGTTTGAATTTCTATTAATGATTATTTGTTCAAAACATTTCTGAAACGTTAAAATGGATTCCATTGCCAAAAGAACATTTCATATTCCCGCCGACCTAAAATGAAATTTTAATATGCCCGCCCAGAGAACAAATTTATCAAATCTAATTTGTGGTCAATTCTGGGTCCTATCAAATTTATTATTAGTATTTCACTACAATTTGTGGGTGTGGGCCCCATAAATACGGAATTTGCATAGCATCGAACAAGTTGTAGATGCTATTGTATATAGCATCCTCGTGGCATCGGACCTCAGCATCCGGATTTAACATCGAAATAGCATCGGAATTTTTTCTTAGCTTTGTGCCTTCTAGCATTTGAAAGCTCCCGATACTATGTAAATGCTATTGGCCCTATAGCATTAAGATTAGCATCGAACGGTCTGAATGCTATAAGGGGTGGAAATTTGTAGTGGTGCCAGCGCAACCTTCAATGGCCAACGAACCTAGTCAGTCAATTATGCCAGAGTTTATTCCTTGTATTGACAAGACTGGACCACTCCCTGAGTTGTCGGCCAGTGGGCCCATAAACTCACCTTTTTGCCATTCCCCACTTGTCGAACTTACCCCTAACATGTGCAACCAACCTACCCATCATCCTATTTCACCCAAAATTTCTTCGGGTAACCTACCCAATCACCAACTTGTTTCATACCCGAATACATCATCACCCCTCAACCCCACCTTTCAAAGTCCATCACCATATAAACCTTACCTCTCGGCCAATACTGCCTCTTCCAGTACATCCCAAGTCCCTAATTCGGTGTCGTCATGGAGTAACTCATGGTCAACCCCTGCTGACGAAAACGAGAATTTTCAGAGAGCTGTGGATAGAAAGGTGGTCGCAATCTTAAATAACATGGAGGCCAAAAAAAAAGCCTAGAATAAAACTTTTTTCGACCAAGGGCAGTGTCCTATCCTTACCAGAAAGTTTCCAAGGCGTAACTGAGTCGGATGTCGGCAGAGTGAATGAAAGATTAACGACAGATGAAGTGTCCAGTGCTCTCATACCTGTTTCTTTTAGTTCCATGGAGGTTATAGGGCTTCATTACGTTTTACCCCCTTTACTTTCGGTCAAACTAGGATCACCCCGAAGAAAAAAAACCGAAATTCGACCCCCTAAACTTTTGAATTCCGCGGATTACCCTTCTGGTTGACCCGATTCCGTTTCCGTCATGAGAGTTAACGGATGTTGCGGATGGTCGACACGTGGCAAAATCTTGTCCATACAATAATTTCATTATTTTTTTGAAAAAATAAAAAATATTTATATTTATTTTTCATTAATTTCTGCAAAAAAAATATAATATTTATTTTAAAAAACAATAACAAGTAATAAATAAAAATAATAATTTTTACATACAAAAAAGAAAACACCGTCTGAAAAAACACGCAGACTACCACCACCAAAACACTTCCTCCTCACCATTATCCTCCCTCTCCTAGTCCACGGACACCACCCTCCATCTCTCTCTCTCTCTCTCTCAAAATATCAAATTCCAACACTTATCATCAAAATTCGAAGCTCACTTCTCCACTGCCTAAACCGAAGAAGACCAGAGTTGAATAACACCCAAATCCCAGAAATAGACCAGCAAAGAAGCAAAATTGACAAAAACCCAATTATCCCCTTCTCTCCTTAACCCCAAAGAATGAAACTTTGCAGCAAAAGAAGATTAAAGAGGAAGAAAAAGAAGAAGGAGTTCTGTTTAATGTTTATTCCTTTTTGGCTTCTCTAGTTAGCTAAAACAAACCCAGGGGATGGTGGCCTTGCTGTTAGTGGCGTTGATGCCGGCGCTGGTGGCGATCGTCAACCTGCTGGTGCCGTGCGTGCTAAAGGGAGCTGTGGGAGGAGTGAAATATTTTTTCTCTGTTCTTTTATAAAAAAGGGAAGAGGCGGCAGGGGGAAGAAGGGACAGGGCAGGGCAGATGCTTTGGTGTCTTTCTTTTTTTTTTTAATTTTTAGGGTTAAAAAAGAATAGAAGAAGAAAGATCAAAGAGGGTAGATTGATAGGAGGAGGAGGAGGAAGAAGAAGAAGAAGAAGAAGGAGGACTCCGTGGGTTTATAACAAAGAAAGAAAGAAAAAGTACTGTTTGCCTCTCTTTTTCTTAAAAAAAAATTTAAATTGGGATAATTTTTGGGTTTGAGAGAAATTGGAATAAAAGAGGATGGGGATAATCGAGAAGCAGTTTTCAGGAGAAAAAAATAATAAAGAAAAACTGAATTTTTTCCCCCAAATAATTGTTTTTATCTCTTTTTTAAAAGAAAAATATTTTTTATTGAGATTTTTTTTTGAAAAATAAAAATATTTTTTTTAAGTAGAATTCCATTTTGCCTTTTTTATAAAAACAAATAATTTTTTGTTGAGTAAAATTATTTTTTACCTTTTTTGCAAAAAAAGATAATTATTTGTTGAGTGAAATTCAGTTTTGCCTTTTCTGTAAAAACAAAAAATTACTGAGTAGAATTCTTTTTTGCCTTTATTGTAACAAAAGAAATTGTTGAGTAAAATTTTTCCTCCTTCTTTCGTGAAAGAAAAATAATTTTTTGTTGAGTTGAATTCTTTTTTGCCTTTTTTGTAAAAAAAACTATTATTTTGTTGAATAGAATTTTTTCGCCTTTTTGCATACAAAAATAATTTTTTGTTGTGTAAAATTCCTTTAAATTCCTTTTTTCCTTTCTCTGCAAAAAAAAATTGAGTACAATTCTTTTTTGTAAAAAAAACTGTTGAGTAAAATTTTTTCCCTATATTTCGTAAAAGAAAAATAATTTTTTGTTTAGTAGATTTTTTGTAAAAAGTATAATTTTTTATTCAGTAGAATTCCTTTTTTTGTAAAAAAATAATTTTTTGGTGAATAAAATTCTTTTTTGCCTTTGTTTTTGAAAAACAAATCGAGTAGAATTATTTTCCCCTTTTTATAAAAGGAATTAATTTTTTATTGAGTAGAATTCTTTTCTACCTTTTTTGTTAAAAAACTATTTTCAGTGAAATTATTTTTTTGCCTTCTTTGTAAAAAAGAAATTTGTTGAGTAACATTTTTTTGGCATTTTCTTTAAAAATATCATTGAGTAGAATTCTTTTTTGCCTTTTTTGTGAAAAACATTGTTGAGTAAAATTAATATTTTATTTCCTTTACTTCTCTTTTTCCTATGATATATTTTTTTGTTTTGCTTTAAAAAATAATAATCAGTTGATGGTTTGTCTTTTTTTCTATTTTTATAAATTTTTCTGAAAATTAAAATTTTAAAAAAATCGAACGGTAATGATCTTGCCATGTATTAATCATCCGTACATTCCGTTAAATCAACAAACACAAATTCAAAAACCCTAACGGAGAGGGGGTAAATTGCGGAATTGCAAAGTTCAGGGGGGTCAAATTCCGGTTTTTTTCTTCAGGGGGTGATCCTAGTTTGACCGAAAGTACAAGGGGGTAAAAAGTAATGAAGCCAAGGTTATAGAGACCACCAATCTCGGGGACCTTGTTGGTTGGGATAGAAGTAACGTGGAGGCAGCCACTGATCAGCTCGTTGGAGAACAAGTTGACAGGGAAGCTATCGAATGGGTGCATTCCAGGACTGTGTAATTCTGATTGTTTCTTTTCACGTGTTTCCATTTATATTCCATGTTTAGCCTTATAAACTGGAATATTAGAGGCATTCGGTCATCAAGGAAGCATGAATAGGTGCGCAATCTGATTGCACAATCACGCACTAAGTTTTGCTTTCCTTAGCGAAACAAAAAAGTCAAATTTAAACCTCCCTTTTTGTCACAAGTTGTGGGGTCTTGGAAACATTGAGTTCGCCACAGTTGATGCGATGGGGTTGGCTAGTTGTTTGTTATTAATGTGGGATGTAGATTTTTTTAAGCTCACAGTGTTGAGTCAGGAGAACAATGGATTGTAGTTGAAGGAAAGTGTATTCAACAGGATCAAATGGTTACGATATGTGGTGTATACCGGGACTCCAGTACTGACAACAGAATTCGGATGTTCGAAGAACTAATAGCTTTGAAACAATTTTTCCTATCGTCGTGGTTAGTCACTGGTGATTTCAATGAAACTCTCTCGCAGTCGGATATGAAAAGTGGAAAAATCAATAAGCGGGGTGCTGCAACTTTCAATGAATTTGTTGATGCTCTCAGTTTTGTTGAATTTCAAGTGTTAAACAGAATGTATACATGGGGCAACCTCAAGGCTGCAAGCCGCATAGACAGGATTTTTGCCGAAGGAGAGTGGTTCACGATGTTTCCTTTTATTTCTTTGAATTCAGGAAGTAAGCAAGGATCTGATCATGTTCCTTTGATCTTGTCACAAGAGGTTGCCGAGCAAGGTTGGAAACCGTTTCGGTTTAATAATGCTTGGTGGAGTCACCCTGGTTTCATGGATATTATTACAAAGATGTGGAGTGAAGCGTGTTCCAAATTCCCTGGTAGATACAATCTCTTGAGAAAATTGAGTTACATAAGGACTCTGCTTAGTAGATGGAATAAGCAGATTTTTTGGGAATGTGAAGGCATGTATCGAATCTATCCAACATGAGATTGACACCCTAGATAAAATAGCATAGTTGAGAGATTTATCAGCTATGGAATTGAGTACTGTTGGGAAGCTTAAAACGGACCTGGATGAGAAATTCAAACAACTAGAAATTATGTGGAGGCAAAAGTTCAGGGCTCAATGGTGCAAATTGGGGGACCGCAACACAAATTTTTTTCAGATCTCGGCTTGCAATAGGAGACACAAGAACAGAATTGATCAGGTGATGGTTGATGGGAATCCTGTACGTGATAACAACAGAATAAAACAATGGGCTAGTTCTCTTTTCTCCAGGCTATATGCTAAGAACTGTCAAGCAAGACATTCCATTGGTGCGTTGGATTTCAGGAAGCTAGAGCGAGATGAGGTAAACGAGTTGGATAAACCTTTTACATTAGAGGAATTGAAAGCGGCTGTATGGAACTGTGATAGCTTCAAAGCATCAGGACCTGATGGTTTCAACTTCTCTTTTTACAAAAGGTGTTGGGAGCTGCTAAAACATGACCTGTTCGACATTGCATTGCACTTTTTTGAGTTTGTCGAATTGCCCAAATGTGCCAACACTGCCTTTATCACTCTCATACCCAAGAAAATAGGAAATACATCATTCGATGATTATAGGCCAATAACACTTGTTAATGGCTTGTACAAAATATTCTCGAAGTTGTTGGCCTTGAGATTGAAAAGAGTCCTACCCACCTTGGTTGGACCCAACAAACTGGTTTCATTGAAGGAAGAAGCATTCTGGATAGTGTTCTTTTCACAAACAAGGTTGTTCATAGTTTGAGGAAATCTAAGGAAAAAGCCATTCTTTGGAAACTGGACTTCAAGAAGGCTTATGATTCCATTGATTGGCAATACCTATTAAAAGTTATGGATGCAATGGGTTTCAGTGGCAGATGGCGTCAGTGGATATTTGAGTGCATCTCCTCCTCTAAGCTGGGTGTACTTATTAATGGATCACCATCTGAAGAATTCTCTGTGGGCCGGGGCCTTAAACAAGGTGATCCACTCTCACCTTTTCTTTTCAATCTAGCCGCTGAAGGCCTTGCCTCAATCCTTGCAAAAGCAGCTGAACTCAACCTGATCCAAAGTATGACTGTAAATGAGGTCCTTGTCAATGTATTACAATACGTTGATGATACAATCCTATTCTCTCCAGCAGATCTCCCATCACTGCTGAATTTAAAGAGGTGTCTGCGTGTTTTTGAAACACTCTCTGGCTTATGCATTAACTTTTTTAAAAGCAGTGTTGTAAGGGTTGGCTTCAAACAACACCAAGTTGAGGAGTTTTTTTTTATGCTAAACGATGATGATAATATTATTGATCAGATAACTTCATTGTACAGTTGTCACGCATGAAATAACCGCCATGACCCAACGATTGCAGTAGATTACATCATAGTATAGTAAAGAGGCTAGAATATCTCAGTACAACGTAGACAGCTGTAGCAACATTCAAAAAGCAGTTAAGGTGTTAAAATTCCTCTTGGGACATCTCCAGAGCTTTAATGTTTCAGCATTGGATAGTACTACAGATGTGCTAAAGGGAAAGTTTGGTTGTATAGATCTGATCCAAAAGGAAACATGCACCACAGCCAACTCAGCAATCCTGCACGCATCTGAAGATAGGTTGTGAAAGATCCTCCTGTTTCGTTCATTCCAAATCGACCTCAGGACGGCTACACCGATGAGAAACCATCATGTACGGTTACTGTTGCTTGAGGACAGGAAAGTCCAGTGGGGAAGGAAATCCTCAAGGGTGGCAGGGCAGCACCAAGCCACCGCCCACCATTTACAGACTTTGGCCCACACAGACCATGGGACTTGCAAAGATATTAAGAGATGGTCTCTTGTTTCAGGTGAGGAGTTGGCTGGTCATTTACACAGTCGTGTTGAGTGCCTACCTTTCACATATCTTGGCCTCCCTCTAGGCGCCAACATGAAAAGAATTAATGCTTGCAATCCGATAGTGGACAGGTTCAAGAGCAAACTCAAGGCTTGGAGGGACAAATTCCTATCATTGGGTGGGAGGGTGACTTTGATCAGGTCAGTGTTATCTGGGTTGCCAGTTTATTATATGTCTGTGAACACCCAAATTTGACCCATGAAGGTTCTATTGAAATTAGACTTCAGACATGTTTAAATCATAAGATTGATGAGTTAGTCTTGGGTTAAGTATGGATGGGGTTTAAATTTTAATAGAATTTATACGTTATAGTAACTAAAACTTTTATATGCCTAGGATTAATGAGACGATTTAATCGTAGGATATGTTAAGGACTAAATTGCTAAAATGTATTTTATCTCATTAAATTTGGGCTTGTTTATTTATTGAACCCAATTATATTTATTTTTGGGCTGGAGATAAATGTAAAGATCCGATTTAATAAGGTATGGACTTTTCTTCAGTGTTACACAGCCCATTAACACCTTGCTTGCAGACAAATTTAGCTCTGATTTTCGTGGAAATCAGAGTTAAATCATTCCTTAATAGCTAGAATGTTTTTAGTATGATTTTGACTTAAGATGAGGAATCAATGTGTAAGTAGTCAATTAGGAGATGATTGAGGGGAGTAGTAATCAAGAAAGCAGAGGATTCTGAGCAGTTTAAGGGTTAATTACGCGGTAGGATCAATCAGGGAGGAATTAGGGGAGAATCGGGACCGAAAAAGGAAAGAATAGGTGAAACGCGTAGGCGCGGGCGGTCATCTCGGGATGGAGTTTACTCTGTTAAAAATGGAAGAACACTTATCTACTCAAGACTTGGGTTTATTCGTAAAAAACTTTTCATTTGGTATTCACTGTCACCTTTCAAGGTAGAGGTATGGCTTTGGCTGATGCTGAATAGAGCAATTCCAACGAGAGACAACCTGAGAGAACGAGGTATAATTTCACTTGCAGATTCTATGTGTCCACTGTGTCATTCCAGTCTTGAAACGTGCGATCACCTTTTACTATCCGGTCCTATCTTTTGGCAAGTATGGTGTAAGTTGATTAAGTGGCTTTGAAACGACCGCATCCCAAAAACAAAAATACAACACATACATGGATATGAATTGACCAAAACGCCCTTAAATTCAGGGATGCCACAACTCTATGTAAAACACCAATCTCAATTCTCAAAACACAATATCCAATCAGAATACACATCGGGATGCAAAAGATCCAAAATATAACAGGCTCAATCAGCCAAAATAACCACAGGCAAATCAACCGGAATAACACTGACCAAATACCAGGATAAACCAAAACAATATCCCGAAAGTAAATACACAGCGAAAATCAATAATAAGTCAATGACAAGTTTTATACATATGCAGAATCAAACTATGGATCCGCCCAGGAGGGTAACACGGCTACCTGCAGAGAAAGAGAGTCTGGAACTCGATGAAGAAAGAATCTGTTTGCAGGCTACTAAGAATCTGTAAGAATCACGGTGGCGATTATATGAGTCGCCTACTCAATGAACACTACAAGACATATATACAAGCATACGAAGACAGGCTCGTAAGGTGAGTAAGTCCACGAGCATAAGTATACACACACACGATTAACACATGTCAATACCACATTCACAAGTGCTATATGAATTCTCTGATTATTTTCTTTCTTATCAATATCATTATTATTATTATTATTATTATTATTATTATTATTATTATTATTATTATTATTATTATTATTATTATTATTATTATTATTATGGGCCCTCTACTGTGTGCGTCAGGCACGGTAGCGACTGGCCAGCTCCCCAGGGCATAAGCCCAAATAAAGTCATATATATACATATATCAACACATCAGAATGGCTAGGTTCCGACAAAGAAAAACCACTAACAAACAAGTGGCCGACAGCTCTAGAAGGGGTGCTCTCCTCAAAGGAATATACAATCCAAAATCTTGGGGCACACCCGTCAGTCCCCAAGTCGCCGGCTCTGTGAGGGGTGCTCTCACCAAAGGAAATAGATAATAACAAATAACCAAGGGGTACACCCGACAAATCCCCAAGGCGCCAGCTCTGTGAGGGGTATGCTCACTAATATATTAATCGAGGGGCGTACCCATCTATCCCCTCGTCGCCGTCTCTGTGAGTATACCTCACTACAATAACAGGACCCGAGGGGTACCCTCTCTCCCACTCGGTGCTACCGGTCAACAGCCCCACAGTAGAACATATATTATTCTGAATCATTATTATTATCAATCATGCACTCAGCATAAAGTGTTTATCACATTCTGTGTACAGGTGGTGTGCCACCAAAGATAGTCTCTAATCCGAGCCCAAGGCTCCTGTAAGTATACATGATATTGGCAAAACAGCACTCATATCATAGGCATGGCATATCAGCTCATAGTGATTAATGTGGCAATACTGCCCACATAAATTTCACATAGCATCTCAGCATGTAAGCAACAGGTACACAACACAGTCGATAGCATGCAGCATACCAAGCAAGTAGTACTATCTAACCATACCAACAAGTATTCGCATACAAGCATATAAGTCTTATAGAGTCACCTCAATTATGATGACGCGCTGCTTGACCAGCACTAGCTCCTGCTGCTCCCAGGTTATGTCTTGTGCCTAGGCATAGACACAAATAACTCACAATAAGAAGTAACAAAAACATGTATGCTAGAGCAATGCTTCCGTGAGCTAATCTAACCCGACCAAAAAGTGATGGGGTTCACGGAACACACCCACCAATCTACCTCTACTAACGAGCTAGATCCCCAAAACATGGGCCTAAGGTCTATTAGCTTAAAGCCCAATTAAGTCTGAAATCTCGTCCGGGCCTAAAGCCCATATCATATCTGGGCCTAAAGCCCACATCCTCATAACTCATCGTTTTAAACCATTTATGTCTTGGGGCTTAAAGACCACTTATTTTAAATCTAAAAACACGCCTAAGCCTAAGGCCCACACCATCAAGTAGGTTACCACTCATCAAGACTCTAGGCCTAAAGCCCATTCACTCTTGGGTTATACCCGAGCCCATGGTTACTCGTCCTAGAGTTCTATTCGGACTTAACCCGGCTACGTCAGTCAACTCGTCGCACTCGGTTTCCACTATATTCGTTTCTTTCCGATACATGGATTACAAACTTTTCCCGTACATGATACGTACAAAAATTAAATACAAGCCCAACCAAGAATTACCGTCAATAACTAGAGGAGCTATTTGCCTTGTCGAAACAATCCCGAACTTCGTCGGAGAAATCCCGAGCCTTCTCCAGAATAGTACCCAAACGACGGATTCCTGTCGGATCTCGCCGAAAAAACCACAATAAAGAGACAGACACCCTCAAACAAATTGTCCAACCAGATCAACAATTTTTAACTCAAATCAGAAACCAATACCAGCTCACAGAACAACTCATCCAATTAAAAGAAAGAAAGGCGCCCGAAAAACAAACCGAAAGAATAAATCTTCACTGCCCAGACCCGAGTTGTCCGCGGAAGTCCCGAATCCGTCGAGTCAATCGACCTGACCACTCCAACCTGCTGCCAAAAGAACCCCCCCGCACCTCCGTCACAGATCCGGCCCTTCACAGAGCACCACGACTCGGATCTGCAGCCAACAACACCTCTACCTATTACAAGACAACACAACCCGCACCACCACCCGATCTGCAACACATGCCAGCAACACAAACAACCACCCAATTAAACGATCGGTACCGTGAACAAACGAACGAAAAGCTAAGAGGAGCACAGCTTATTGGAAAACGACGGTGATGGCGACTACACGACCGAAGCGGCAAAGCAACACCTCAACCCGACCCCGAGCCCAGGCACACGGGCACAACCCAAGGCCTTGAGTCCTCTGTCGCAAGCCCGCCACTAGCAACACCTCTCCTCTGCAGCTATCAATTGATGGCAGGAAAGCATAGGCGGCGGCAGTGTTCGCTAAGAGTAGGGAAAGAAGGATGGCGGCAAAGCGGTTGTGTTTGTGAGAAGAGGGCAGGAAGAGAAAACAAAACGAGAGGTGGGTGTGTCGGTGCGGCTGGAAAGGGAGAAAGGAGAAAGAGAGAAGAAAGGAAGAGAGGAGAAAAGAAAAGAAAAGAAAGAAAAAGGAGAAGGGAAGGCTAGGGTTTGGCCGGCTAAGCTGAACGACCCGTCGTTTGCTTAGGCACGATCAACCCGCCTCCTAGTCAACTTTTTCTCTTTTTTTTAACCAAAACTCAAAACGACGTAGTTTTACTAAAACTACTCCAAAAGCTCCGTTTCACGCCCAATTTCAAAACAGTTCCAACCACAACCTCGATTAACTCCTTAATATAGGGAAAATTCCAAGGAAAAAAAATAATTTCCTTGGCTAAAAACTAAAAAATAACTCGAGGCTGAAAAGGGAATAAAAAAATTAAAAATTTCGAAAATCTTTTAAAACTTAATTAACAAGAAATCGAGGCGTTACAGATCTACCGCACTTAAGAAAAATTCGTCCTCGAAATTACCTGATGGAAATCAAAATAGGTGTGGATATTGCTCCCTCATATGGGATTCTACCTACCAAGTAGCCTCATTTGGAGAATGACAGCTCCATCTTACCCGAACCATGGGAACAGTACGACTCTTCAACTGACGTACTTCCTGAGCTAAGATCTCAACCGGCTCCTCGACGTAAGTCAAATCATCAGCAACCTCCAACTCCAAGGGCAATACCACATGACTCGGATCAGACCAATGACATCGCAGCATCGAGACATGGAAAACATCGTGTATACGGGACAGCTCCTCCGGTAAAGCCAATCTATAAGCCAGCGGACCGATCCGCTCCACGATCTCATAAGGACCGATATAACGAGGGCTCAACTTGCCCCTCCCAAATCGGATAACACCTCTCCAGGGAGCAACACGGAGGAAAACCCTGTCTCCTACACTGTACTCCATCTCTCGACGATGCTTATCAGTATAACTCTTCTGTCAGTCCTGAGCAGCTCTCATGCACTGCTTGACCACCTCAATCTGATCCAAAGTCTCCTAGACAAGATCTGGTCCAATCACCTGTCTCAGACCCTCCTCATCCCAACAGATCGGACTACGGCATTTGCGTCCATACAAAGCCTCGTAGGGCGCCATGCCTATACTGGAATGATACCCGTTGTTGTAGGCAAACTCAACCAACGGTAACGTCTCATCCCAAGAACTATTGAAATTGAGTACATAGGCTCGAAGCATATCCTCTAAGGTCTGGATAGTCCTCTCTAACTGTCCATCTGTCTGCGGATGAAAAACTGTACTGAAATTCAGCTTAGTACCCAAAGCTGACTGCAAACTCTTCCATAAGTGGGATGTGAACCTCGAATCCTTGTCCAACAGAATGGATAGAGGAACTCCGTGTAATCTAACAACACCCATAACATACAACCTTGCCAGCTTATCCATCGTATCCGTCTGTTGGATAGGTAGGACATGAGCTAACTTGGTCAACCTGTCGACAATGACCCATATGGCATCGTGTCGACCCCGGGTTCTCGGTAACCCGATCACAAAATCCATAGTGATGTGCTCCCACTTCCACTGCGGAAGAGCCAAAGATCTCAACTTGCCGGCAGGGGCCTGATGCTCGGCTTTCACCTGCTGACAAGTCATGCAACGTGCCGCAAATCCCGCAACATCCTTCTTCATCCCAGGCCACCAATAGTGACTCTTCAGGTTCAGATATATCTTTGTGCTACCTGGATGCATGGCATAACGTGCGTTGTGCGCCTCATCCATAATCCACCTCCTCAGATCATCCACATCTGGAACACAAAGACGATCACCCGTCATCAAAGCTCCATCCTCCCGGATGTAAAAGCTAGAACTCTCTCCACCGAGAGCCTTATCTCGCAACTCTGCTAGATGAGGGTCACTGAACTGCAACTCTATAATCTTATCTCGCAAGGTCAGTCGGATGCTCAAACTGGCCAACAAGGCCCTGGTATCATCAACCTCAAACTGGGCATCCAAAGACCTCAACTCCAATAAGGACGGTAAATCAATGGAAACCGGCTCCTCATCTGTAGAAGATACTCTCTTCCGGCTCAAAGCGTCTGCAACCACATTAGCTTTTCTCGGATGATACTCGATAGTACAATCATAATCCTTCAGAAGCTCAATCCACCGTCTCTGTCTCATGTTGAGCTTCTTCTGGGTCATGATGTACTTCAAGCTCTTGTGATCCGTGAAAATCCGACACTTCTCCCCGAATAGGTGGTGTCTCCAGATTTTCAAAGCAAAGACCACAGCAGATAACTCCAAATCATGGGTAAGATAGTTCTTCTCATGTGTCCTCAACTGTCTAGAAGTATAAGCATTCACCCGACCCTCCTGCATCAACACACAACCCAGTCCTAAACTGGAAGCATCACTAAACATCATGTACTCTACACTGGGTCTAGGAACTGTGAACACTGGTGCAGAAGTCAAACAACTCTTCAGTTCTTCAAAATTCTTCTGTCAACGCTCGTCCTACACAAAAGAGCATCTTTTCCTCAACAGCTTAGTCATGAGACCTGCTATCAAGGAAAAACCCTCAATGAACTTGCGATAGTAACCAGCAAGTCCAAGGAAACTCTATACCTCCGATACATTCTTCGGTGGTTACCACTCCATAACTGCCTTAACCTTGACAGGGTCCACCTTAATACCTTCTCCCGACACAATGTGACCCAGAAAAGCAATCTCATCCAACCAAAACTCGCATTTGCTGAATTTGGCATAAAGCTGCTACTCCCGCAGCCTCTGCAACACCAGCCTCAAATGCTCCTTATGCTCGGCCTTACTCCTCGAGTAGACCAAAATATCATCAATAAAAATGACCATAAATCGGTGTAGAAACTCATGGAACACTCCATGCATCACACACATGAAAATTGCAGGAGCATTTGTCAACCCAAAGGGAACAACTACAAACTCATAGTGTCCATACCGAGTGCGAAAAGCAGTCTTCGGTATGTCCTGTTCTGCAATCCTGACCTGAAGGTACCCGGATCGCAAGTCAATCTTTGAAAACACAGATGCTCCCTGCAACTGATCAAACAAGTCATCATTCCTGGACAACGGTTACTTGTTCTTCACAGTTACCTTGTTCAACTGCCTGTAGTCCACACACATCTACATACTACCTTCCTTCTTTTTAACAAACAAGACTGGAGCACCCCATGGTTAAGTGCTTTGTCTAATAAAACCTTTTTCTAGCAACTCCTCCAACTGCTTCTTCAATTCCTAAAGTTCAGTCGGAGCCATCCTATAGGGTGGAATAGAGATAGGGGCAACTCCCGGTACCAAGTCCACTGTGTACTCAATCTCGCACTCCGGAGGTAAACCTAGTAACTCATTAGGGAAAACATCTGAGAACTCCCTCACTATTGGGATATCCTCCAAACTCGGCACTGGTACCGTAGAGTCCACCATATGGGCAAGGAATGCATCACATCCTTCCCGAATCATCCTGAAAGCCTGCATGGCCGATATACAACAAACAAAGAGAGCTCTATGCTCTCCAACAAACACTAACTTGCGTCCTAAAAGAGTACGCAAGGCCACTTACTTGGCTCGGCAATCCACCACTGCTTGGTGTCTAGTCAGCCAATCCATACCCAGAATCACATCAAACTCACTCAAGTCCTTGACACTAAGATCAGTAGGAAAACTCTCACCATCATACTCAACAGACACATTCCTACATACCCGACCCACGCTATCTACACTACCCGTAGGTAATCGAACTCTCAGGAGTCTCTCTAGGTCATCATCATCCCAATCATGTCTAGTCATGTATGCACGTGCAATAAAAGAATGTTTAGAACCCGGATTAATCAAAGCATGTGCATAATGACCAAAAATCATAAATTTACCTGTGATGACATCTGGAGCAACAACAGCCTCCTCCCGGGTGATGGCGTAGACCCGAGGTGTAGCAGTCTAGTTATCGCGCAGCGTGAACGGAAGCAAAATCAACATAGCAAAGGCAACAAAAGATACTAACTGTTTAAAACTCATTTACTAAGCCATATCCACTAATGTTATAAAATTCTTGCTACAAGGGCATTAACTCTTAATTCAAGACATAACCTCTTTAGTGTTTTAACACAATTAAACAGTGAAGGAAACCGACTTGGCTATACCCATCGACCTACTACCCGTACACTCATTCTCGCACCTGCAAGGCAAGGGGGAAAATATGGGGGGTGAGTATAAAACTCAGCAAGTAAACAGACAATGCAAGAAAGCAACTACAACTGCACACAGAGCTCGGCATGAGCAACACACAGCCATGCAGCCCACAATAATGCACAATACCGGGCACTCTCGCCACGGAACAATCCATTGTGTCCCCGACACGTACTGGTCTCACTCCCCCCCGACCAGCTAGGGTATGATGTGCCCCAAGGCGGCCTATGTAGTTTGGTAGCATATACAGGTGTTACTCCTTAGCCCACAGCCCCACGTACGAGGCATACAGAATATCATATAGCCCACAACCCCACGTACGAGGCATACAGATTATCTAGCTACCACAACTCACATAGCTCCCGGCGGACATCGTGTCACACCTGCAATAGCCAAGCGAAATTAACTCCGCAAGGTCAGTGCCATCGCTCTCACTGACTAGAGCTCTATACAAGGCACCCAATGCCATCATCTTGTGGCGCACAAGTTTACTACAAGTGCCCACCATCTCATGGTACGTGCAAGCCTTGCAAGCACTACCCGTGCAACCAGTGCACCTCAACCAACTGGCCAGTGGTACCACAATCACAAGCACAATCACAACAAGGTAATCACATGCCAATCATTAGCACAACAAGTGCAATACAACCAAGCCAACAAAGGCAGCAAGTATGCCACAAGCACACAACACAATCAACATGCACCCACAACTCACAATGCACCGCAATTATGCACAATTGACCAACAAAAGCCGATTAGCCATGATTAGGCCTCAATAAATAATTAAACAACAATAGCCAGCACTGGTCAGCAAGTAAATCACACACATAATGACACACAATCAGCATGCATAATGGCCTTCCGCCCAACAAAGGGTGCACTAGCAATCACTACCCGCATAAACCCATTTACTTACACAATGATTAAGCTTCCTTAGGCCAATTCCCTTCCTTTGGAACCATTGGGTTCCCTTGACCTTATTCCCCTGTTACACACACACAAATACACATTATAAATCCATAAAAGCAATCATAATAACCAAAATACAATTCAAGCACACAATACTCATCTTTCCCCAATTTGGGCAGAAACTGTCCTGCACCAGCAGCAACTTAAACCCGAAATAA
>JAKUCV010003829.1:23895-36927 GCA_028386065.3 Turnera subulata
GCACGCCCAGTACAAGTGATTGGCACCAAAGGTGCCCAATCGACCTTGCAGGTGCACAATTGGTTTAGAGGGAGACCAATTGACACAAGTAAGGGTTACTGTGGTTTGGGGGACAATTGGTGCGCTAATATGCGCACTGATGCACCAGGAGTGCCAAATTGGCTCAGGGCTAGCCAATTGGTGCGTCCAGTGCACAAGTTGTGTGCTTTTATATACTTACTGACTGCCTATGCTTGTTATGCTTAAGGCTGATGATTTATATTTGTATGGCAGGAGCCATCTCTGCCTCCAAATCCACCACCACATCCGCGACCTACGTTAACATTGCCTCTGCCTGAGCCTGAAGCTACAAAGCTCTAAACCGTGTACTATGATCCGCCTCCAGGCTTCTCGGGACAATTGGTCCTAATATGCCCAAACTTCCCACAACCCCAGCACATGATTGGAGGCGCTCTGAACCATCCTGTCTCTGTGTCATAACTTTGTGTGTCTGTCCACCTGAATATTTACTTGATCCCCCTTGGTAGCCACCCTTCTAGTTCTTCTTAGACCCGCGGAAAGAAGAACCCTGCTGGCCCGAATAAACACCAGCAGAAGCTGTAAACTGCTTCTTTGACTGACTCCCACTATCATGGAAAGAAGAATCTCGCTTCTTCTGTCTGGCTGCTCGCGCCCGCCGTGCTGCCAATTGAAGCCTCTCTGTATCCACCGCAGCCTCACAAACGACATCCCAGGTCTTGTGCCTCCCACTAGCCACAGCTGCCCCAAAGGTGTGGCGTAGGCCATTCCCAAACCGTCTACACTTAGTCTCTTCATCTGGCATATACTCTTTAGCATAGGAAAGAAGAATGTTGAACCTAATCTGAAAGGCAGTCACCGACTCGTCTTCTCCTTGATCAATATCGTGGAACTGTCTCTTCAGATCCTCCAGGTAGCTATTCGAGAGAAATTCCTTATAGAATCTCTCTCTAAACAACTCCGACGGCATCACAACTGGCTTGGGGGTAATCAGTAACCAATGCCTGCCACCATGTCAAAGCATATCCAGTGAACATATGGGCCACATACTTAGCCCGATACTCTGGCTAACAAGTGAACTTCTCCATAATGTTCTCCACCTGTCTAAACCAATCATCTGCCAACTTCTTCACCTTCCTCTCACCTGAGAACTCACCAATCCCAGACTTGCTAATGTGTTTGTAACCACTCTCTAGGCTACCCACTATGGGATCTGCAGCAGGTGCTGCCTGAACCGATTGTGCCCCCTGCTAATACTGGTGATACTGCTGGAACTACTGCCACTGAAGAAAAGCCTGATACTATTATAGCATTGCCGGGTCAGTACCAGGAGGTACTACATTCTGCGGTCCAGCTCCCGCAGCACCAACCCCAGCTGCACTCACATTCCCAGGTCCAATAAGAACCTGTCCTCCTGCTGCATCATCATTCCCTTGTTCAAGGGGAATTTGCATCACCGACACATTGTCGGAAATATGACTAGGAGCGTGCCCCTCAGCATTTTGCTGACCCTGGTGATCCATGTTGACTCCTATATGAATGTAAACTTGTCAAAAATAGTTTTAGTAAAACGTTAAAAATTTGGAACAAGCCTATGCACAACAATCACAACAAGACACTTGTTTGAAAACTTAAAAGACCTAAAGCCTGCTCCGGTACCAAGCTGAAACGACCGCATCCCAAAAACAAATATACAACACATACATGGACATGAATTGACCAAAATGTCCTTAAATCCAGGGATGCCACAACTCTGTGTAAAACACCAATCTCAATTCCCAAAACACAATATCCAATCAAAATACACATCGGGATGTAAAAGATCCAAAATATAACAGGCTCAATCAGCCAAAATAACCACCGGCAAATCAACCGGAATAACAATGACCAAATACTAGGATAAACCAAAACAACATCCCGAAAGTAAATACGCAACGAAAATCAATTATAAGTCAATGACAAACATATGCAAAATCAAACTATGGATCCGCCCAGGAGGGTAACACGGCAACCTTCAGAGAAAGAGAGTCTGGAACTCGATGAAGAAAGAATCTTTCTCCAGGCTACTAAGAATCTGTAAAAACCACGGTGGCGATTATAGGAGTCGCCTACTCAATGAACACTACAAGACTTTTATACAGGCATACGAAGACAGGCTCGTAAGGTGAGTAAGTCCACGAGCATAAGCATACACACACACACACGATTAACACGTGTCAATACCACATTCACAAGTGCTATATGAATTCTCTGATTATTTTCTTTCTTATCAATATCATTATCATTATTATTATTATTATGGCCCTCTACTGTGTACGTCGGGCGCGGTAGCAACTGGCCAGCTCCCCAGGGCATAAGCCCAAATAAAGTCATATATATACATATATCAACACATCGGAATGGGTAAGTTCCGACAAAGAAAAACCACTAACAGACAAGTGGCCGACAGCTCTAGGAGGGGTGCTCTCCTCAAAGGAATATACAATCCAAAATCTTGGGGCACACCCGTCAGTCCCCAAGTCACCGACTCTGTGAGGGGTGCTCTCACCAAAGGAAATAGATAATAACAAATAACCAAGGGGTATACCCGACAAATCCCCAAGGCGCCAGCTCTGTGAGGGGTACTCTCACTAATATACTAATCGAGGGGCGTACCCATCTATCCCCTCGTCACCGTCTCTGTGAGTATATCTCACCATAACAACAGGACCGGAGGGGTACCCTCTCTCCCACTCGGTGCTACCGGTCAACAGCCCCACAGTGGAACATATATTATTCTGAATCATTATTATTATCAATCATGCACTCAAGATAAAGTGTTTATCACATTCTGTGTACACAGGTGGTGTGCCACTAAAAATAGTCTCTATTCTGAGCCCAAGGCTCCTATAAGTATACATGATATTGGCAAAACAACACTCATATTATAGGCATGGCATATCAGCTCATAGTGATTAATATGGAAATACAGCCCACATAAATTTCACATAGCATCTCAGCATGTAAGCAACAGGTACACAACACAGTCGATAGCATGCATCATACCAAGCAAGTAGTACTATCTAACCATACCAACAGGTATTCACATACAAGCATATAAGTCATATAGAGTCACCTCAATTATGATGACGCTCTGCTTGACCAGCACTAGCTCCTGCTGCTCCCGGGTTATGTCTTGTGCCTAGCATAGAAACAAATAGCTCACAATAACAACTATAAAAAAACATGCATGCTAGAGCAATGCATCCGTGAGCTAATCCAACCCGACCAAAAAGTGATGGGGTTCACGGAACACGAGCTAGGTCCCCAAAATAAGGGCCTAAGGTCTACAAGCTTAAAGCCCAATTAAGACTGAATTCTTGTCCGGGCCTAAAGCCCATATCATATCTGGGCCTAAAGCCCACATCCTCATAACTCATCGTTTTAAATCATTTATGTCTTGGGGCTTAAAGCCCACTTATTTTAAATCTAAAAACACCCCTGGGCCTAAGGCCCACACCATCAAGTAGGTTACCACTCATCAAGACTCTGGGCCTAAAGCCCATTCACTCTTGGGTTATACCCGAGCCCATAGTTACTCTTCCTAGAGTTCTATGCACGTCGGACTTAACCTGGCCACGTCACTCAACTCGTCGCACTCAGTTTCCACTATATTTGTTTCTTTCCGATACATGGATTACAAACTTTTCCCGTACATGATAAGTACAAAAATTAAATACAAGCCCAACCGTGAATTACCGTTAATAACTAGAGGAGGTATTTGCCTTGATGAAACAATCCCGAACTTCGTCGATAAATTCCCGAGCCCTCGTCGGAATAGTACCCGAATGCCGGATTCCGGTCGGATCTCGCCGGAAAAACCACAATAGAGAGACAGACACCATCAAACAAACTGTCCAACCCAGATCAACAATTTTTAACTCAAATCAGAAACCTATACTAGCTCACAGAACATCACAACCAATTAAAAGAAAGAAAGGCGCCCGAAAAATTTACCGGAAGAACAAATCTTCACTGCCCAGACCCGAGTTGTCCGCAAAAGTCCCGCATCCGTCGAGCCAATCGTCCCGACAACTCCAGCCTGCTGCCAATAGAACCCCCATGCACCTCCATCACAGATCCAGCCCTCCATAGAGCACCACGACTCGGATCCGCAGCCAGTAACCCCTCTGTCGGTTACAAGACAACACAACCCGCACCACCACCCGATCCGCAACACACGCCAGCAACACAAACAACCGCCCAATTAAACGATCGGTACCCTGAACAAACCAACGAAAAGCTAAGAGGAGCACAGCTTACCAGCAAACGACGGTGATGGCGTCTACACGACCGAAGCGGCGACACAACAGCTCAACCCGACCCCGAGCCCAGGCACATACGTGCAACCCAAGGCATCGAGTCCTCCGTCGCAAGCCCGCCACTAGCAACACCTCCCCTCTACAGCTATCGATCGATTGGAGGCAAGCATAGGCGGCGGCAGTGTTCGCTAAAAGTAGGGAAAGAGGGACGACGGCGAAGCGGTTGTGTTTGTGAGAATAGGGCAGGAAGAGAAAAGAAAACGAGAGGTGGGGGTGCCGGTGCGGCTGGAAAGGGAGAAAGGAGAAAGAGAGAAGAAAGGAAGAGAGGAGAAAAGAAAAGAAAAGAAAGAAAAAGGAGAAGGGAAGGCTAGGGTTTGGCCGATAAAGCTGAACGACCCGTCGTTCGCTTAGGCGCGGTCAACCCGCCTCCCAGTCAACTTTTTCTCTTTTTTTTTAACCAAAACTCAAAACGACGTAGTTTTACCAAAACTACTCCAAAAGCTCCGGTTCACGCCCAATTTCAAAACAGTTCCAACCACAACCTCGTCTTAGGATTAACTCCTTAATAAACGGAAACTTCCAAGGAAAAGAAATAAATTCCTTGGCCAAAAACTCGAAAATAACTCGAGGCTGAAAAGGGAATAAAAAAATTAAAAATTCCGAAAATCCCTTAAAACTTAATTAACGAGAAATCGGGGCGTTACAGGCTTCGTATCTCCTGTGCATCCGAGCCACCATAGATGATTTTCTTCAACAATGGACCTTCTTATCCCCGTTCCCCCGCAGTAGTACTTGGTAGTTTCTTATTGGGGTGGCTACCCTCCGTTCAATTTGGCTTGAAAGGAACTGCAGAATTTTCCAAAATTTAGTTACTGAGGTTGAAAGGATCACTGACATCGTAATGTTTCATGCAGCATCTTGGCTCAGAGCAGCACAACCAGATCTACCCTTTAGTATTTCATCCATCATGTCTAGCGCTGAGTGAATCAAGCAATGGAGCAGCCCCAGTAGCAATTTTAATTTGCTTGCTGTACCTTAAGTTACCGTATTTGAGCAGACAGGGGTATACTTTGAATCTCCTGCTTAGGTGACACTTTGAACAGGCCTGGCCTGTACTGTAATTATTTACGTATTAATAAAACTTCGTTTAGTATCAAAAAAAGATATAAGTAGGAAAATGAAGAAAGAGAATTATTACTAATTAAAAAATATTGTATTTAATTTTGTGACTGCTGGTAGAATGTTATTAGGACCATCCACTTTCAAATTCTTTTGGGCCATTAACTGATCAAGATGTGAGTGGGTCACATGAGCCAGTAGACTTACAAAACAACTTGGGTTCAAAAGGCTCTTTGGGCCTTTCCATGACAGCCCAAGCTGCAAGTCCTACATTACGTAATGTGGTTACTCAAACTTCCAACCTGAACCGTTCTGACACTGACGCACGGTATATACAGTATTTGGAGGATAGATTGGCTCAGGCAATTTCGTTTGGTAGGGTGAGCAGGGGGCGAAGATTCAAGAACATAAGGGAGACTGGGAGTGTTACTTCGGCTGATTCCTCGGTTAACAATGATGTAAGAAGAGTTAATATGAGAATAAGTCAGCAATGTTCTTCGTCGAACGAAAATGTGTCTTTTACAGAAGTGGAGGCTCTAGAAACTGTCGATGTTGGAAATTTGTTAGGGAGGGATACTTCGGTGGATCAACAACATGTGATTTCTATGGCAAACGACTTGGTGGAGAAAGAGGCCTTCGAATGGAGTAAATCTAGGACTGATGTTTAGTCTGTTGTCATGGAACACTAGAGGGGAGGTGTACGGGTCTAAACTCAAGCACCTACAGATGTTAGTCCGTAAACATTTTGTCAATTTTATTTTCCTATGCGACTTACGTTCACAGGTTGTTGATGAAGCTTGGTGTCGCAGTATTTGGTCCCCACCTAATTTAGAGTTCGCAGCTGTGGACTCGGTGGGGCAAGTTGGGGGGCTTGTGGTCATGTGGGATAACGATGACTTTCAGTGTGAGAACTATATTTGCGGGGATAGATGGATGTTGTTGGAAGGCACTATGGTGGCTATGAAAACTAAGCTCACTTTTTGTTGTGTTTATGGCCCGGTGGATTTACAAGACAGGATTACTATGTGGTTTACTCTGGCATCCTACAAAGCGACAGTACCTTCGCCTTGGTTGGTGGTAGGCGACTTCAATGATGTATTGGTTGACAATGATAGGAGAAGTGACAGAATAAATGATCATGGTGTCAAAAGGTTCATGACTCGCCTGGCCCTTTTGAAATTTCCTTTGGAGGGTAGACTTTTCACTTGGGCGAATTCTATCGCGGCAAATAGAATAGATAGGATCATGGCGGAGGCTGAATGGAGTTTATTTTTCCCCAATTTGTTCCTTCAAACAGCTAACAGGGGGTTTTCATATCATTGGCCTCTAATACTATCTCAAGAGAGGGTCAATTGGGGATTCAAGCCTTTCCGTTTCTTAACTTGTTGGTGGGAGTTTCCTAATTTTGATGACGTTATCCGGAGGATGTGGTTAGATGTTTAGCATGAGTTTTCGGGGAAGTTTTGCTTAATGAAGAAACAAAGTAAGATGCGAGCAGTTTTGGCAAAGTGGAATAAAGAGATCTTTGGTAATGTTGATCTTGTTGTCACTGGGTTGCGAGAGAAAGTGGATGAGTTGGAGCTTCTGTTTGAAAGTCGTGATTTGACTGGAAATGAGAAACAATTGCTAGTTGAAGCACGTCACACCCTCCTAATAAAAGAAAAATAGCGAGAAAGTCTCTGGAAGCAAAAGTCCAGGATTTCATGAGGTAGGTTGGGGGACAGAAATACCAACTTCTTCCACACTTTTGCTTGTAATAGGGGGGAGGAAGAAAGGTATTCATTGCATACGGGTTGCCGGCCGAAGTGTATCAGACCCAGGGGAGGTTAAAGTGGAGGCGGTGACTTATTTTTCTGGTTTGTATCATGACGAACAGAGGCTAAGGCCGGGCATCGGTAACTTATCTTTTCAAAAATTGGATGCTTCTGCGGCATCAACCATGGAGAGACCGTGTTCCATGGAGGAACTCAAAGCAGCAGTTTGGGCGTGTAATAGTGCCAAGGCACCAGGACCGGATGGCTTCAATTTCTCTTTTTACAAGAGATGTTGGGAATTCTTAAAAGGTGATCTCTTTGATTTGGTACACACTTTTTTTGAAACAGGTCAGTTTCCAAAGGGTTCAACTGCTGCATATGTTACTTTACTTCCTAAGAAGACAGTGGCTGAAACCTTTGATGAGTACAGACCTATAACTATGATTCATGGCATCTATAAAATTGTTGCCAAGATACTAGTCGAGAGGCTCAAGCCGGTTATGGGGTCCCTTATTAGTCCTACCCAATCTGGATTTATTGCCGGGAGGAACATTTTAGATGGACATCTTGTCGCTTCTGAAGTGATTCATTCTTTGAAGTCTTCCAATTTAAAAGCTGTGGTATGGAAGTTAGACTTTCGAAAGGCGTATGATTTTGTTTCTTGGGTTTACTTGGAGCATGTTATGATCCGGATGGGTTTTGGGTATCGATGGCTATCTTGGATTAAATCATGTCTCCGTTCTTCATCTCTTTCTATTTTGATAAATGGTTCTCCTACTGACGAGTTTGGTATGCAAAAAGGGCTGAAACAGGGAGACCCCCTCTCCCTTTTTCTTTTCTTATTGGCTGCAAAAGGTCTTCCCTCCCTGCTCTCCAAGGCTATTTCATTTTGTTTGGTTACACCTCTTTCTGTGCATGGTATGCCTGTTTCGGTGTTACAGTATGCAGATGACACACTACTCTTTTCCTCGGCAGATATGCAGTCTTTGGCCAATCTGAAAAGGGTGTTGCGTTGTTTTGAGCTCTTATCCGGCCTTAGTATTAATTTCAACAAAAATGGATTGGTGGGGATTCTTCTTCGGATTCAGAGGTGGAAAACATCGCCGGCAGTTTGTTATGTAAGACTGAGAAGTTACCGATGATGTACCTGGGCTTGCCTTTGGGTGCGAACATGCGACTAGCTAAAAACTAGGATCCCGTGGTGAAAAAATTCCAGTCAAGATTGCATTCTTGGAAGGGCCAGTTCTTATCTTTTGTGGGACGGCTAGTTTTACTCAAGTTTGTACTCTCCTCTTTGCCACTCTTTTATTTATCCATGTTCGTCATCCCAGTGATTGTGGCAAAAAAGTTGGTTCGCATACAACGTACGTTTCTTTGGGGGGTGTCACTACATCTAAAAAGCTTTGTCTCATAGCCTGGGATAAAGTAGCAAAATCTAAGGAGCATGGTGGTTTGGGAGTGGAAAATTTGCTGCTGGAGAATCAAGCATTATTGTTTAAGTTGCTTTGGAAATATCATCACCATGGTGGCTCTTTATGGAGGTCACTTTTACATGCAAAGTGTGGAGTACCGGGGAGTCTTTTCACTCCTTCTTTCAACGCTACTCGGGCTTCTCCAATTTGGAAAAATATTCTCCATAGCAGTGATTATGAGGGGTTCTCTGGTCTGCCTTTGCAATCAGGGGTTGTCTTATCCGTTGGTAATGGGGATAGGATTTGTTTCTAGGAGGATACTTGGTCTATACTAGGTTGTTTAAAGGATGCTCATCCACGGCTATTTCGAATTTCCAAGTTGTGGAATGCAACTCTACAGGAGGTGTATCAGCGTGGATATCTGTCTCTTGTCCATGGGGATGCATGGGAGAGAGATTTGTACTCTTGGGAGTTTGACACTTGTCAGCAGCTTCTTGATGTGCTTCATAACTTGCTGCGATTGGGGGATGTTAAGGACACTTGGTTATGGCTTCGGAGCAAACATGGCGACTATTCAGTAGGCAGTGCTTATTCCAGCTTGTGCGCCCCTGTGCAAAGGTCGCAGCCTCTGCCTTGGCTGCCTTTTGTGCCACCACATACTACATGCTTCCTTTGGCGTGCCCTCCATGGGGGTCTTGCAGTAAAGGCTGAGCTCTTGCGCATACATATCATAGAAGTTGATGAGGCGGTGTGCTGTATGTGTGGCAGGGATTTGGAGGACTTACCTCCCCTATTTTTTCACTGCTCAGTTGCCGCGTCCTTATGGACTCGATTATGTCGTTGGTGGGGGGTTTTATGGGTTAGTCCCAATACGGTTCGTGGTTTTTGCATTGGTCACAAGTGGCCGGGTCTAGTCAGTCACAACAAGTTTGGATGCTACTTGGTTTAGCTCTCTTGTTGACAGTGTGGTTGGCACGCAATGACTTAATTTTTGCAGGAAAACCAGTGTGTGTTGATCAGTTGTTTGACTTGGTTTTACTCAAGGCTTTTTGGTGGTTCAAGCTTCACCATCCCACCTTCCCTTATAGTGTCTGGGCTGTCTTTGCTTCTTCTGAACCGTTTCGCAATTGGGGCTTTGGAAAGGCCGCCGTCATCCGGTGTTCGCGAAATTGACGGCTACGGTGTGTTACTTCTACATGGTGTAATAGATAGATTTTAAGTCTGTTCTCTAATTTTTTTGTACAAATGACATATCATCAATAAAGAACTTCGTTAGCATAAAAAAAAAAAAACTTCACTTTGCTGTAAAATATACATTGCTAATTAATTTTACCGTAAAATTCCATATTCCATAATATACATATATACTGCGTTAGCAGTAAAATTCCTTCTTGTGTCTTCTGTTGCACTGTTTCCTTTGGCAATGTGGGTTAGGAACAATTTGCACTTTGCGGGAAGGCATATGTACTATACAGCAGTGTTATCAAACCTGGACCGGCCCGGACGATCGAATCCGGTTAACCGTCACCCGGCTGGGTCTCCGGGTTAATAACTCCTTTGTTATTTTCCGATTGAACCGCGGTTTGGCCAGTATTTACCCAGGAAAACTGCGACCCGGAGGCCTGACCGGTTCAACCCCCGGTCCGGGTTTAATAACAATGCTATACAGTCCATCAATTGTCACATTTCTTTCTTGCTTTTTAAGTACATTGCAGTGAGTATCTGAGCAATGTTCTGTTAAATTCATTTCATATGTTACAGAAACTAAATGCTGGCAACCACTAAAAACTAAAAGTGTCAACACAAGTGTCAGTAATTTAAATGCTTAACGATAAGTCATTGAACATTGCCTGTCTCACAAGTAGATGTCAATCGATTATAGATACGAAAACGTAAAAAGCCGAAAGAAATGATGGTGCAAACACATATATTATCTCTAGGTTGGGTGCATTGATGCCTAGAAGAAACACAGCTGAATTGTTATTCCTATTTAGATATGATGGTCCAACTAAATGCCACTAAGCACCATGGAATTTGCCGGGCTTTGGCCCCTCTCATCCACCAAGAACAAAAAATACAAAATCAGGGACTTCTGAAATAATTTTGCGACTGCTAGTAGATTGCCATCAGGACCATCTACCATCTTTCTAAGCTCCCCCCTATAAAGGTGATGCACCATTTCTTGCAGGTTGTCTACTTTGTCAGGGAGGAAGATGAAGATGCGCTTGGAAAACTGCTGTCCATCAGATCTTACACTATAAGGTGTTGGCGCAGTGGTCCAGTGTGCTGCGACCCCTTAACTCACACGTCCCGGGTTCGATTCGGAGAAACGTGGAGGTATGGAAAATGCACTTGTTGGGAGTGGTAAACTACGCTGGACCCCGCTCATGGTCTTAGGCTAAATGTCCGGGAAGCGAGATTGGGTGTCGTGCTACGGATGAGACTAGTCTGGCTTGTCGAGCTGGGATACTCATATTATCAAAAAAATGTAATTGAATACCAGGATGTCTCCTAATGACATACCTAACGAGTATATATATTGTATAAGATTATAAGTATTCAACTGATACAAGACTTCTAGTTACAAGAATAGATTAGTATGTTAACAAACTGCTAACTAACAATAAACTGATCCTTCTCAGCTATTATTATTCCCAGCTCCTGATGATGGGATCATAAAAAAATAATAGCGCCATTATACATAAATATAAGCATATCCTGGTAACCCTAACCAAAATTATATATAGTATATGACATATACATCACATCATTCGCCTATAAGTTGTACTGGACACAGGTGCAATATGATACAAAGAACTTGAAATGATTTCCTTGGTAATCCTAACCGTAATTATACACAGTATATGACATATTGCATCGTTCCCTCTGAAGTTGTACCGGACACATGTGCAACATAATATGAAGAACTCGAAATCGATTTTTTAGAAGAGAATAAGTAAAAAGTTGATGTTGTTTCTTTGAACCAAGATCCGCACTAAGTGGAAATTGTTCTTCGTATGCATGGCAGGGGGAGTGGAATATACAATGAACAATATGGCACTGTATACCATTCTTCAGGAAGAAGAAGTTGTATTCAAACTGACTCGTTGAAAGCAGGGGCTTAGGGGGAGTAAAGGGGGCCAGGCCCCCTTAGAATTCAGGTTTGTATACATATAGAAATAAAGTATGCGGCTTGGTGGTTGGTGTGCTGCTAAGTGGTCAATTTGTGGTGGGTTCGAGACCTTATTTTGAACTTTTTCCTTCATTTTTTCCATTTTTCTAAAAAGTACAATTCAGACCCAATAAATCTACATGATATTATGTTTTGGCCCCCCAAAATTTTTTTTCTGATCCGCCCCTGGTTGAAAGTCTCATCACGGGCTTATTGAACACGAACGGACTAAAAAGCCTTTAATCCCATTTGTGTTGGGTGGTAGTGATAATAAAGAAATTTATTAACAAGTCCACTTAAGGACTCAAGCCAGAAAGGCCTCGAGTTATCACTAGCTCACGTTCTGAGATTAGACAAGCTAACAAATGAGGGACTCTAGTATATAAAATGTGTTTATCCCTCTTATCGATTGAACACAATATTAAACCAAATGTACAAATTTGAAGAAGGCAACTTAGAGACATAAACACACGAATCATTAAGTAGGTTATGCTAAGACGACTATATATAAAATGGCGCTCTGTTATTTAGATACCACTTCTATATAGCTATCCAGAACACAAAATTAACATTACAGAAAACAACAGTAGCTGCATGGATCTTAATTACATACATATTTCACAAATACAAGAGCCACCGACTACATTGCCTCTTACTTATTTAGAGGAGCCATACATATTGTACAAAGATGAAGTCCGCGAGTGACTTATTAGCAAGAGTAGTGGTGGCTATAGTATTTAAACACACGACATCATCATATGATGACTTATTTAGACCTGCTGTGCCCGAGGGAGTTTATTTTACTTGTACTAATAATAATAATATAATTGATGAAGCCTCCCCCCAGGTAACATAGGTTATTAATTACTTAAAACAAACTCCAAGTAACCTTGACTTCAACCTTGCTGTGGCGGCCATCGATGTTGTGCTTTTCTGATCCTTGGGTTTTAGGTGTAAACATTGCAGAGCCATCAGCAAAGTTGTCATCATGGGATTGGTCAACGTAATCATGCAGATCAGCGCTGATCTTGAGGGCACCATTCATTGGGACGACGAGTGTGGACCTCGAGAGTGAAATGAGATCCCCTCTTGCAACCTTCACTCGCTCATCCTTTTTCTTTCTAAACAGCTCAATCTCGTCAAGGCTTTTAGCAGCCTTCACCCATCCATAGACCTTAGCAGTGGAAGCATCTTTTTTGATATTATTAGCAGTGGAAGCTTTGTCTGCCTTAGCCGCTGCCGGATCTTCATCGTCT
>JAKUCV010003830.1:0-62970 GCA_028386065.3 Turnera subulata
GATCAAGAAACCGAGATTAAACATATACGAGATTGACATATTCCATGTCTCGGTTTAATCTTGATAATGGGACGAAGGGACGATGACATGTTTCGAGGCATTTAGAATCAGTACTGATCTTGTCGTTCGGGTAG
Source organism: Turnera subulata (assembly GCA_028386065.3). Taxonomy (NCBI): domain Eukaryota; kingdom Viridiplantae; phylum Streptophyta; class Magnoliopsida; order Malpighiales; family Passifloraceae; genus Turnera; species Turnera subulata. The sequence goes on from JAKUCV010003830.1 coordinate 135, forward strand.
CAATGATGTGTTGCTAGACGCCGCTCTTTGCTTATAATTGTAAAATGAGATTTTACAATTATTGCTGAACATTACAAGTGCCTACAGGGTCACACTCATACAGCCGTTGATTCGAGCAGGTGGTTGAACCGTGGTTGGACCATGGTTCGACCAAGGTGTGGTTGGACCGCAGTTGGACCGTGGTTAGACCAGGGTCGTTTTTGTGCTGGTTTGGTTCAATTATTGTCAGAATAATTGACCAAACTTAGTGCTGTGATGATTTGGTCTGTTGGTGCACTAGTGGGAGACATAATCATGTTGCTTAATGGTCCACCTTGTTGGCCATTAACTTCACTACATTATGCATTTGATGGGGTTGAGTAATCTGATTACTCTAGCCTTCCTCCTTAAATGCTTGAGGTTTTTCAGAGCTTTGAGAGTGTCTTGAGGTCTGAAATTTTCAGAGGCAAAACACACACACATCTTCTTGAGAAAGAAGAGAAACACCACAAACTCATCCTCCCAGAAATCTGTTGCTAGCACACCAGTTCGGGAGAGCTCGAAGTTGGAGATCGTGTGACGATTCCGGCTTGATCACAGTTCGTGTGGATACCGTAGAGGGGCGGGATACCTTGTCTTGCTCTTGCTGATTCCGGCACTTCAGTTAGGTGGAAGATCCTAACCGTGTAAGGTACGGACAATTGTTATTCGGTTTATATGCTTCACATGTGTTCCTGTGTTGTTTCCGGTTTTTCCGCTGCTTGTTTTTCTTGTATATGAGTGTCATTTAGCATACCGGAAACTTACAGTGGTAGCGGAGCCTCTCGTGAAGCTCTAAACTGAATTCATGTTCATATGTTGCATGTGATGTAGCTTGAACTTGTTTAGGTATATGTGATATGCTGGAATTCTTTTTAGTATATGAGATATGCTTGCATATGTGTGATATGCTGAATTTGTTTTGGTATATGTGATTTGCCATATATGCATATGTTTGATATGTTTTTAGTATATATACATGATATGTTCTATGTGATAAAGCATGATCATGTTATATTGTATTCAATTGTGTATATGTGATATATATATTGTTGAGGTTGATTTGTCAAAAGTGTTTTGACAACAAGAACTTGATTGGTATGTGATATCAATTAAGATGTTATTGGTAGAAAGTCGAATGAGTTCGACAAGGGTGCTTGAAAGGTATATGATGCCTACAACATCGATGTTTAAGCTTCAACATCGATGTTCTCTTAGGTCGATTGTCGGCCGAGAGGTCAAAACATCGATGTTTAAGTGTTAACATCGATGTTCTATGCACTCGGAAACCTCCAACATCGATGTTTGATGGTCAATATCGATGTTTTGAGGGTCGGCAACCTCCAACATTGATGTTTGATGGTCAACATCGATGTTTTGAAGGTTCGGCAACCTCCAACATCGATGTTTGAGTGTCAACATCGATGTTTTGCAGATTCGCAAACTCCAAACATCGATGTTGAAGGGTTAAACATCGATGTTGTCGAACGTAGTAACTTCAACTGCGAATTCGGGGCACAAGGAGGCCAAATTGGTGTCTGGCCTGAACAGCAAAGTTGTAGCCCTACTTCTTAGCTTTCCAGGGACACCAAGTTTGTACAAATCGGAGCTCTACAGCTCTGGATATGGCTAAAATACTAAGTACTGCCAAGTAGTTAGGAGAATCAGATTCTCAAAACATCGATGTTCAAATTAGACATCGATATTCACATGTATTTTTGGTTTCCAAATTTACATAACATCAATGTATGATTTGTTGATTATATCCATGTGATGTATGAAGATATGTTGATGAAATATTAAGTTCTTAGTTGCCTTCCATGATAAGCACTCATCATTGCTTAGATCAACACTAGGTAGGTTTTGCTAAAGCAAGGTGCCTATGTTTATCCTAACAAGGTGCGAGTGGATAATTGTAATATTTCGACTGCTTATTGTGGGTTTGGACTTAACTAAGTCATCTTAATAGGATTAAGGACTTAGAGGCAAGGGTTGAGTAATGTCTATGAGATAGATATGGACAAAGTGTTGTTCACTCAACTATCTAAGAGTTACATGAGATGTAATTGACAAGAGTTGTCTACCTAAATAGCTATGATGTAAGTGATCAGGCAAAGCTGACTTATATTGTGGTGAAATATGGATCTTGGAATACTTATGATTATTTTGATTCATAGTAAGAGTATCATTTAATAGAATTCCTTGTTAAATGATTTTGTATACATGACTATTATTTGTGTGAGTTGATCATTATTGTAGAGTTACCATGGCACAAAATACTAGCACATTATCATTACGATCGGTCCTTGAGAAGGACAAGATGAATAGGAATAGTTTCCTAGAGTGGCATCACATTTTGAGGATAGTCCTCAAACAAGAAAAGAAATTGTATGTCCTTGAATGGCTTGTTCCTAATGAACCGGCGCCTAATGCTCTTAGGGCAGAGTGAGATGCTTATAAGAAGCATGTTGATGATGCATTGGATGATTGCATGCCTTATGCTAATTACCATGGACTCTGAGCTTCAGAAGCAACATGAGTACATGGGGGCATTCGATATGATCGAACACCTGAAAATGCTCTGTGTAGAGCAAGCAAGGCATGAGAGGTACGAGACCTCTAAGGCATTGTTCCAATGCAAGATGGCCGAGTCATCACCCGTGAGACCTCATGTGCTCAAGATGATTATATACATTGAGAGCCTTGAGGGTTTTGGTTTCCTTGGCGAAGGAAATGGTAAAGCAAAGTTTGACAAGAAGAAGAAATGTACCAAATGGTTTGGTGCATGTACATCTTCTTGTTCTCATGTGCTGAATCCCATGGGTGGTGTTGCAAAGGTAGAAAATTGTTTCCGTTGCAACAAACCAGGCCATTAGAAGCGCAACTGCCCTGTTTACCTTGAAAAGGTAAAGAAGCATAAGGGAAGTGAGACTTCCGCTTTAGGTATTTTGTTATAGAGGCTAATATCTCTACCTCTGCATCATGGGTATTAGATACCGGATGTGGTTCTCACATTTGTGGAAATGTGAAGGAACTGAGAAAGAGTTGGAGATTGGCTAAGGGTGAGATAGACCTATGTGTCGGAATTGCAGCTAGAGTTGCTACATTAGCCGTAGGGACTTACTATCTATCCTTACCGAGTGTTATGGTTTTAGAACTGGACAATTGTTATTATGTAGCTACCATAAGCAGGAATTTGATTTCTTTGTCTTGTATGGACAAGAAAGGTTTTCATTGATAATAAAGAACAATTGTTGTTCTATTTATTTCAATGAAAATTTATTATGGTGGTGCACTTTAAACGATGGTTTGTATGTTCTAAACCTAGAAACGCCTGTCTATAACGTTAATACGAAGAAGGTTAGAATGAATGATTCTAGTGAAACCTATCTTTGGCACAGTCGTTTGGGCCATATAAACGAGACTCGTATTTCTAAACTCCATAAGGATGGAATTTTAGACTCATTTGATTTTGAATCATTTGAGACATGTGAGTCATGTTTATTAGGCAAAATGATGAAGGCTCCTTTTATCGGTAAAGGTGAAAGGGCTTCGGACTTGTTAGGCCTTATACATACTGATGTATGCGAACCTATGTCAACACAAGCTAGAGGTGGATTTCAATACTTCATTACATTTACTGATGATTTCAGTAGATATGGCTATGTGTATCTAATGAAACACAAGTTAGAATCCTTTGAAAAGTTCAAAGAATTCAAGAATGAAGTACAGAATCAACTCGGCAACAGCATTAAAATGCTTCGATCAGATCGAGGAGGTGAATACTTAGGCCGAGAATTTCTTGATCATCTAAAGGAATGTGGTATAGTATCACAGCTCACTCCACCGGGTACGCCACAATGGAATGGTGTATCCGAAAGGAGGAATAGAACCTTGTTAGACATGGTTCGTTCTATGATGAGTCAAGCTGACCTTCCTTCTCCATTTTGAGGACATGCATTATTGAGTGCTGCATTTACACTTAACCGTGTTCCATCTAAATCGGTCGAAAAGACACCATATGAGATATGGACTGGGAAGCGTCCCAATTTGTCTTTTATCAGGATTTGGGGTTGTGAGGCTTACGTAAGACGTGAAGCATCAGATAGACTCGGCCCTAAATCCGACAAGTGCCTTTTGTATGATACCTTAAAGAGTATTGTTTCTATAATCCTACAGAGCACAAAGTGTTTGTGGCTCGGACTGCTATTTTTCTAGAAAGATAGTTCTTCTAGAAGAATCAGTGGGAGGAAATAGAACTCGAAGAAGTTCGAGATATAGAGGCTGAGATGGAACAAGGACAGGATCCGCAAGTCATTGTGGATGAGAATCCTGTACCTGTAACACATGGACTGCGTAGGTCGGATAGAATTCGATATGAGCCTGAGAGATATGGATTTCCCATAACTCATACTGGAGATGTGATGCTCATAGGTGAGGATGAGCCCACTTCCTATCAGCTGGCCATTACGGGTCTGGACTCCAAGAAGTGGCTTGAAGCCATGATTTGGAAATGGAATCCATGTATGAAAAACAAGGTATGGACCTTGGTTGATCCACCTGAAAGGGTAAAACCTATAGGGTAAAGATGGGTCTTTGTGAAAGACTGACATGGATGGTAATGTGATTACCTTTAAATGGCAATTGGTTGCGAAAGGTTTCAAGCTAGTTCATGGTATTGACTATGATGAAACTTTCTCACCAGCCGCCATGGTTAAATGCATCCGGATTCTATTAGGCTATAGCTGCATACCACGATTATATGAGATATGGCAAATGGATGTCAAAAACCGTTTTCCTTAAACGGAAATCTTTTAGAGGATGTGTATATGACACAGCCTGAAGGTTTTGTCGATCTAAAGAATGCCAATATGGTATGCAAGTTGCAATGGTCCATTTATGGACTTAAGCAAGCTTCAAGGAGTTGAAATCTTCGTTTTAATGAAGTAATCAAAGAGTTTGGTTTTATTAAAAGTGAAGAAGACTCATGTGTTTACAAGATGGTTAGTGGGAGCACTATTGTTTTCTTGTTACTTTATGTTGACGACATTCTACTCATTGGGAATGACATTCCGACACTACAGTCTATAAAGACTTGGTTAGGAAGAATTTCTCAATGAAGAACTTAGGAGGAGCTGCCTAAGTGTTAGGTATAAAGATCTATAGAGATAGATCCAAAAGGCTTCGTGGGCTAAGTTAGAGTACATATGTTGACAAGGTGCTAAAGAGGTTTAGCATGCAAGATTCCAAGAAGGGTTTCTTGCCCATGTCACATGGCATATCTCTCTCAAAGAATCAATGTCCTAGTACGACTAAGGAGAGAGAGCGGATGAGTAAGATCCCTTATGCTTCTGCAATAGGATCTGTCAGGTATGCCATGCTATGTACTAGACCGGTTGTCGTTTATGCTTTGAGTGTCACAAGCAGATGCCAATCTGATACCAGTGAAAGTCACTGGACAGCAGTTAAGAATATCCTTAAGTACTTGAGAAGTACTAAGGATGCATTCCCGATTTACGGAAGCGTTGATGGGCTTGTTGTAAAGTGTTACAAGGATGCTAGCTTCCAAACTGACAGGGATGTTTCTAGATCGCAATCAGGTTATGTGTTTTTGTCTTGGAGGTGGCACTGTTTGCTGGAAGAGTTCCAAGCAAGAAACAGTTGCCGACCCTACGACTGAGGCTATACAAAGTTCCACTGAGAACTAGGTATCACATCTTTTGACTGAGCCTCTCACACAGCGGAAGCATGATGGTCATGCTACATCCATTTGTATTAGATACATGGATGATTGGCTTTAGTGCAAGTGGGAGATTGTTAGTAATATGCCCAAAAGCCAATCAATGGATGATCGTATATAGTCGTGTATATACATTAAGGTTATTCCAATAAATATGATTATTAGATAATCGCTTGTACATATTTATAACCCTAGAATATATATTTGATATATTCTTAAATGTCTCTAGTCGATTATTATTATGGATGGGTTATAATAATAAATTAAGACTAGCGTATGTTGATAATTTATATGTGATATGAATTCTACATACGGGTACAAGTTGGAGAACTTGTGGACTGGACCGACCCACATAAGAATGCTACATGGAGCGTTATATGTTTGTCGATAGTGATTCTATATGTATTGTCCTTAGACCTGAGATCGTCAAGGTTCCCAACATGTGAGTCATATACTTTGATATTATTCCTAGTCATCCGTAACTGGGTGGACTTAAGGGTAATCATTGGGTATATGATAAGTGTGTAGTGGGTTTTGTATGATCCAGAGGGGATTCGTCCAACCCATATAACGGGTATATTATCGGATGGTTTCTTAGTTAACTCGAGGATCAAGAAACCGAGATTAAACATATACGAGATTGACATATTCCATGTCTCGGTTTAATCTTGATAATGGGACGAAGGGACGATGACATGTTTCGAGGCATTTAGAATCAGTACTGATCTTGTCGTTCGGGTAGCAATGATGTGTTGCTAGACGCCGCTCTTTGCTTATAATTGTAAAATGAGATTTTGCAATTATTGTTGAACGTTACAAGTGCCTACAGGGTCACACACATACAGCCGTTGATTCGAGCAGGTGGTTGAACCGTGGTTGGACCATGGTTCGACCAAGGTGTGGTTGGACCAGGGTCATTTTTGGGCTGGTTTGGTTCAATTATTGTCAGAATAATTGACCAAACTTAGTGCTGTGATGAGTCTGTGTGTTGGTGCACTAGTGGGAGACATAATCATGTTGCTTAATGGTCCACCTTGTTGGCCATTAACTTCACTACATTATGCATTTGATGGGGTTGAGTAATCTGATTACTCTAGCCTTCCTCCTTAAATGCTTGAGGTTTTTCAGTGCTTTGAGAGTGTCTTGAGGTCTGAAATTTTCAGAGGCAAAACACACACACATCTTCTTGAGAAAGAAGAGAAACACCACAAACTCATCCTCCCGGAAATCTGTTGCTAGCACACCAGTTCGGGAGAGCTTGAAGTTGGAGATCGTGTGACGATTCCGGCTTGATCACGGTTCGTGTGGATATCGTAGAGGGGCGGGATACCTTGTCTTGCTCTTGCTGATTCCGGCACTTCAGTTAGGTGGAAGATCCTAACCGTTTAAGGTACGGACAATTGTTATTCGGTTTATATGCTTCACATGTGTTCCTGTGTTGTTTCCGGTTTTTCCGTTGCATGTTTTTCTTGTATATGAGTGTCATATAGCATACCGGAAACTTACAGTTGGCGTGTTAGTACTGGTTATTGTGTGTTTGCTTACTAGTGCTTGTTCCTCTACACTCCTTTCGAGCTTGCTCTGCACACTTACATAATTAGATTTATACTGCTCACTGAGTAGGCGACTCACATAATCGTCATCGTTGTTTTTCAGACTCTTAGTTAGCGTGCTGCTTCTCTTTTCCTTTCCGGAATACGGACGTGGATATCCCAGCAGGTAGTTGTGCTTCTTCTCCCGGTTGGATCCATAGAGCTGACATGCATATCATTTTTCTTCTCCTGTTTCTATTTCATCTTTATTTTCTACTGCATTGAACCTGTTGAGATGTCATTTTTGTTTTTGATTACATTGTCGGCGGGTTGCCGGAGTTTGATACTTGATGTTTTTTCGGCTATTTGCCGGGTTGATTTATGGCTTGATAAGCCGGTTTACTCTTGTTCCTTATGACATCTCAGTTTATTAAGGTTTATGGATAATGTTTTGGGCATTGGTTTACGTATCCCGGGTTTTAGGGGCGCTTTGGTCAAATCTGATTATTTTACTATTTTTATTGATAATTTGGGATACGGACGTTTCACAAGGCTCCCCCTTGAGATTTACCAAATCCACTATATGGTTTCTTCCAAGGTGAAACCCAACCTTTTACAACCAAGCTTTTTCAAAGGAGCAAGCTCAGACCTTTACAAGAGTTTTCCCAAGGCTCACTCTCTAACTTAGGGTTTTACTAAGGCTCAACCCAAACCTTTATAAGTTTTTTTTAAGGTACACTCTCTAACCTATACCCAAAGCTTTTTAAAGGCTCAAGCTTTAAACCTATTTCAACCCCTCAAGTAATATTTCTCCAATCCTACTCAAGGTATGATTTTCCAACGACCAAAGAGTGACTCACTATTTGTTTACAAGATAAGGTCAAAGATATCACAAAGATTTTAAGCCCAATAATGAAAGTAAGAATTCAATCCCCTCAAAAGAAAAGTTTTCAACAATCTAGACTCAATAATCTCTCAAAGATTATGTGCACAAGGCAAGCTCAATAAGAAGGTTTCTCACACTTGTAATCTCTTGCTCTAAGTGTAAATGAGGGTAGGAAGTCTATTTATAAGCCCCAAATCCAAGTAGGTACTTAATAACAAAAGACCCTTAAGATAGACTTACCTTTTGACAGATTTGTGTAGGAGGCTCCTATACGAATTTTTACTGGAAGGTTTGGTCTTTCTCCAAACAACTAGTCGTTGGAATTTCAGCATCCAATCCACTTCTTGACTTGTCTCCTTGTTATAATAGGCCAAAAAGAACGTCTATAAATCCCACCTTTGTAGGTTCTTAAAGCTCATTGATTGGTGGAGTAGAAAATCCCTAGCTTGAAGGACAACTTCCTTAGCTTTTCTTGATGGATGAATCTAGCCACAAATCCATCCATGTTATGCTCCATCTTGCAAATAATTGACAGCTATATAGAGGCTCCTTCTTAGTCTTGATTTCTAGTTTGGACTTTGTGCAAGGAAAGGATAATGAGACTTTGGAGAAGAAGATGAATAATGACAAAAGAAAACTCGTGTGTCGTGCAATGGTCATATAATTCACTAAAGCCAAACTCTTCTCTTTTTTGTTCAAAGACAAAAGGGTGAGTTTTAGTAGTGAGCTAAAAAAAAATCTTATTTTCATTCCTTGAAGATAATTGGGCTTTTGGTTTCAAAAATGCAAAAAAGACTTAAGGTTTGTTTTAAAGGGGAGGCCTAAGTAAATGAAAGCCTAAACAAAAATAACAATGACCCAAATATTTTGACTAATGAAAAATATATAATTAAGCCCATGGAAAAATGCAAGGATTTAACACGATGCACATAGCACGGTAATATATAATATAATTATTTTTATATTAATAATTATTCAAGTAAAAAATAATGGGTCAATCATATTTTTGATCCCTATGTTTGCCGCTTTGAACATTTTTCCTCCTTGTGTTGCAAAAAGGACATTTTTCATACTCGTGTTTATTTTTGGGAACAATTTTTATTATTCGCCGATTTTCCCACCCGAAAATGCTGACGTGTCACTATTTTTTTGACACATCAGCAAAGTGGGTCCCACCATAAACGGGTCAATCATATTTTTCATCCTTGTGTTTATCGATTTGGGCATTTTTCATCCTTGTGTTACAAAACGGACATTTTTCTTCGTTGTGTTTATTTTTCGGGACATTTTTTATTTTTCCCCGATTTTTCGAAAAGAAAATGCTGACTTGTCACTTTTTTAATTGACACATCAGCTATGTGGGCCCACATTAAACCCAAAACGCCCAACCCGAATCACACCACCCGACCCGTTTTCGCCCACGGGTTTTACTCGTTTCCCACTTAGCCAATTACTGAAATAACCCCAAAAATAATCCCAATGTCTTTGCTCGTCACTCACCCAGTCCGGGTCCTTGTCGCGGCGGCAGTTGGATGTGCAGGTGACGGCAGCATCGGCAGTTGGATGTGCAGGTGACGGCAGCGCTGGATGTGCAGGAAATCATCGACGACGATGCCTTGGTCGCGATCTCGATCCGCGGCGGCAACCTCGCCAGCCTCAAGCTCCCGCGGCTGCCGCATGGTAACCGACCATGGCGTGGATGCCTTCAGCTTTTTCTCTTTTCCACTGCGGACTGCTTCCTTCAGCTTGATCAAGTCGGGATCTCCATCTTGTAGTTCCACAATCCAGCCTCTCAGATTAGACTTGACTTCAATATGAGTCAACAAGGCTCCTGTTTCATCCACTGACAAATCAACTCCCATCTTCCTTAACTCGATAAGAGAGGATATCGAGTAGGTCGTGGAAGAATCTTCTGGTTGTCTCCGGCTCAAAGCATCAGCTACAACATTAGCTTTACGAGGGTGGTACTCAATAGTACAATCATAATCGTTCAATAACTCAACCCAACGTCTTTGTCGCAGGTTAAGTTCCTTCTGAATCATGATGTACTTGAGACTCTTATGATCTATGAAAATCTGGCATCTCTCTCCGAACAGGCAATGTCGCTAAATCTTCAAAGCAAGGATCATCGCGGCCATCTCTAAGTCATGTGTCGGATAGTTCTTCTCATGTGGTCTCAATTGTCTCGAAGCATAGGCAATCATTCAGCCTTCTTGCATCAGAACTGCTCCCAAACCAAGACTTGAAGCATCGCAAAACAGCACGAACTCAACTCATGGCTTGGGTATTGTCAAAACTGGCGCTGATGTCAACTTCTTCTTCAGTTCATCAAAACTCTTCTGGCAGGCTTCACTCTAAACAAACGCTTGATCTTTCTTCAACAGCTTGGTCATAGGACTGGCTATCAAAGAAAAACCCACGATGAATCTCCTGTAATACCCTGCAAGGCCAAGAAAACTTCTGACTTCGGGTACCGTCTTGGGTGACTCCCATTCTAGAACAGCTTTCACTTTGGCAGGGTCAACCTTAATCCCATCCCAAGATACAACATGTCCAAGGAATGCTACTTCTTCAAGCCAGAACTTGCACTTGCTGAATTTGGCATATAACTGTTTCTCTCGTAACCTCTGTAGTACTACCCTCAAGTGCTCTTCATGTTCTTCCCTGTTCTTCGAATATATCAGGATGTCATCGATGAAGACTACCACGAACTTGTCCAAGAACTCGTTTAGGACCAAGTGCATCAAGCACATGAAAACTGCAGGTGCATTTGGTCAAACCAAAAGGAACCACTATGAACTCAAAGTGACCATACCGAGTGCGGAAGGCTGTCTTCGGTATGTCCTTCTCTGCAATCTTGACCTGATGGTATCTAAACCGAAGATCGATCTTGGAAAACATAGTAGCCCCCTGTAACTGATCAAAAAGGTCATCAATCCTGGGAAGCGGGTACTTGTTCTTCACTGTCACTTTGTTCAACTGTCGGTAGTCCACACACATACGTAAACTGCTATCTTTCTTCTTCACAAACAGAACTGGTGATCCCCAAGGTGATGTACTGGCTCTGATGAATCCCTTCTCAAGCAGCTCATCTAACTGTTTCTTCAATTCCTGGAGTTCTTTCGGTGCCATCCGATACGGTGCCATCGAGATAGGTGTCACTCTCGGAATCAAGTCGATGGTGTACTCAACTTCTCTGTCAGGTGGCAATCCTAGTAGATCCCCTGAAAACACATCTGGAAACTCTCTGACAACTATGATGTCCCCCAAAACTGGAGTCTGAGCTTCTTCGCCCTTGACATCAGTCAACAAGGCATCTGGACCATGCAGCTTCATTCTGTAATCCTGATTAGCAGAGATACTACATGTAGTAGCAGCTCTCCCAATACCTGTCAATAAAACCTGCCGCCCACTATCGGAAGTCAACAGCACTTCCTTGGTTCGGCAGTTTACCATAGCACTGTACCTCGACAACCAATACATCCTTAGGATTATATCAAAACCTCCCATGTTCATCGCAACCAACCGTGCAAGAAAAACCTCGTTATCGTACGAAAGTGAAACGTCTCTGCACACATGGGTTAACCTGAGCACTAGGCCCGCAGGTAACCTAACCCTCATCGGACATGTTAAACTCTCTTTCTTACCACTATGTTGTATAGCAAAACCTAGACCGATAAAAGAATGTGTAGCACCAGGATCAATCAAAGTGTATTCCTAGACGAGGTCCCTCCAGACTGGATCCATGAACTCCCACGATTGTTGTTGTAGCTGTTACTCCATCCTTGACCCCCTGATACTGGCATAGATTTGGTCTGTCCATATCCTGGCCTGTTACCGGCACTCTGGAACCTCTTGTTCTGATTCTCACTATTCTGTGTAGATTTCCTCTTTCGAACCTCTTCCACCTCTCTCTCGTTCCCCATCCAAATGACTTCTGCTCGAAGAGCATCTGCAAGCATATCCTGGAAAGTCTAAAAAACTTTGCATCCCATAATTGTCTGGATGCAGGATCTTAAACCATCCCAAAAATGCTTGCATCTAGCCTCTGGTGTGGACACATACTCTATCGCGTAGATGGATAAACGATCAAACTAGATCTCGTAGTCATTCACTGACTGTCTGATTTGCTATCGCAGACTCAAAAATTCTCGCTTAAGCTGGTCCTGGTAAACATCTGTGACAAATTTCCTTCGGAATATCTTAGTAAACTACGTCCAAGGCATGGTGGATTGTTTCACCATGTCACGTATTGTCGATTCCCACCAGTCCACAGCAACGTTGCGAAACATGGAAGCGGCATACCTAGCCAACCTGTCATCTGTGCATCTGAGCTTCAACATCACTCGGTGAGCTTGACGAAGCCAGTCGTTAGCTGCCTGTGGGTTAGTGACCCCTATAAAGTTATCAAGACCTAGCTTGGACAACTTAGTGTAAACAGGATCCTCAACAGGTCCTTGATTCTCCTGTTCACGTGCTTCCCTAGCATCCAAACGGGCATCCCTTGCGTCTGCAAAATCTGGGCCATGGTATGCATAATCTTGGGTACGAGCTCCGATAGTACCCAACTTCGTTGCACTCAAAACATCTCACCTGAGACAGAGGAAGTCTTGGGCGAGTATTCCCAAACGTCCCTCCAGACTGAATCCATGAACTCCCACGATTGTTGTTGTAGCTGTTACTCCATCCTCGACCCCCTGATACTGGCATAGATTGGGTCTGTCCATACCCTGGCCTGTTACCGGCACTCTGGAACCTCTTGTTCTAATTCCCACTATTCTGTGCAGATTTCCTCTTTCGAACCTCTTCCATCTCTCTCTCGTTCCCCATCCAGATGACTTCTGCTCGAAGAGCATCTGCAAACATATACTGGTAAGTCTCATAAACTTTGCATCCCATAACTGTCTGGATGCAGGATCGTAAACCATCCCAGAAACGCTTGCATCTAGCCTCTGGTGTGGACACATACTCTATCGTGTAGATGGATAAACGATCAAACTGGATCTCGTAGTCATTCACCGACTACCCGATTTGCTATCGCAGACTCAGAAATTCTCGCTTAAGCTGGTCCTGGTAAACATCTGTGACAAATTTCCTTCGGAACATCTCAGTAAACTGCGTCCAAGGCATGGTGATTGGTTTCGCCATGTCACGTGTTGCCGATTCCCACCAGTCCACAGCAATGTTGGGAAACATGGATGCGGCATACCTAGCCCACCTGTCATCTGTGCATCTGAGCTTCAACATCACTCGGTGAGCTTGACGAAGCTAGTCGTCAGCTTCCTGTGGATTAGTGACCCATGTAAAGTCATCGAAACCTAGCTTGGACAACTTAGTGTAAACAGGATCCTCAATAGGTTCTTGATTCTCCTATTTACGTACTTCCCTAGCATCCAAACGGGCATCCCTTGCGTCTTGACGCTGCAAAATCTGTGCCATGGTATGCATAATCTGTGTTATGTCGCCCGGTGCTCCCATGGGTACTTGTCCACCCACGACCAGTTGCGGCTGATCGACTGATACTTGGTCGTCGTCCAAATGCTGCTCAGCATGCTGATTTCCTCCCACCGGATCCATTCGTACCTATATGAGAATGTTATGCATGCATGCTATACCAAAATTATGACCAGACTATACACAGATAGGCAGTCATATAATCACAGTTATCTCTCCAATGACCTACGGCCTGCTCCGCTACCAAAATGAAGTGCCCCGACCCGTATTTATTAGACATAGTAAACACGTGCCGAAATTATTCTTATTGATAGAACAGACAGTACAACTCACAAGTATTTTACATCAGCAATCCATATAATACAACCGTCACCCATACTCGAGGACCATTATTCAAACCACACACGCTAGCTCAACAGCAGCAGCATAATCTAGTATAAACAGCATCATAAGCAATATAGGAAAAACAGCAACACAGCAACATATATAGCACAGCAGCGGAAGACTTATATGCACATGCAGCAGAGGTATGGATCCGGAGTCAGGTAGAGGAGAAAGCAGCAGCCGTCGAATATCGTACCTGAACTACGAAACAACTTAACCTACGGGATGAAACCCCGCAGGTGAGAGGTGAGTCTGAAGTGCTCACCAACCAAGGATAAACAGAGATATGCAGGCAACCGTAATACTGTAAAGAAATCACAGGCTGAACAAAAGCACATCTCCAACAAGACTGAACCAAAGCCAAAAGAATATCTTTTATTATTACCAATTTTATCTTTCGGGCCCCGTCACTGGATAAGCCAGGGTCGTACCAGGTTATCAACATATTTTGGGTACCATATCAAAACCAAGAGAACCCAGGGATCGACATCCCAAAATAGTAACCCAGGGATAGACATCCCAAAATAGTAACCCAGGGATAGACATCCCAAATATATCAACGGGATAGACATCCCAAGCTTAGACATGCTTATCACAAGTAACCCAGATCATGGCCACCACAAAACAGTCTTTAACCATCGAGTCGTACCACTACTTTCCAAGTGACAATAAAGTCGTCAACACAACTTCCAATTATCCAATTTCCATTTCCAATATCCATTATCCTTTTCTCAATTATCCATAGTCAATAGTCCAACATCAATCTCAACACAATATCCAAGAATCAACAACACAGTCCAACAACCACAACAACAATAACCACAGCAGTCAAATAACCGACAATGAACATCTCAGCAGTTCAATCAAACAACAGAGCACACAAAGTATTACAGGCACATATCAAGGGTTATCCATCCTCACCTTAGCCGATTATCAGTTATAGAACTTCTAGGCAGGTTCCAAGTCCGGTTCCTCAAGAAACTGCTCGTTATCAATTCCTATATCAAACAATAATATATGCACACATAAGATGATATGCAGATGCTAGACTAATACTGTAAGCCGTAAAAATAAATACAAACTCGTCTCGGTACTGCCCCGGGTTATTCCCATTATCATCATAATTCACCATTTATTTTCAAGTGTCAAAATAGTACCATACTTATACCCGGTTATTATTCCGGTATAATACTTACTTTGATAACACCCTTTCCACATTTATTTTCCTTAAGTATGTACTTTCCAAAATATTTCCATTACTTATATTTTCCAAAATACTTTCTTTATATATTTTTTTCCAAAATATATAACTATCTTGCCATAAGTATATATATTTTTCCAAAATTATTTTCTAGAATTATAGTTTTTTTTTTCAGATAGTAATATAATTATAATTATTTCTTTTTAATTCTGGATCAGCCCAAAAAAGTACTACTCCAGCTCAACCAATTAGCCCATACACCCAAGCCCACCATCACATTCAGCCCAGGTGGCATCCGGGTCAACCCGACCCAGCGCCTCGACCCGGCGGTGTGAAGGACTCGGGTTGTCGGGTCGTCTTCAACCCAAGGATCTGCTCACCTTGGTGAGCTCGGCGGCGACGTGAACGGGGCGAGGACGAGCGGCATGACGCGACAGACGAGGCGATGCACGTCGGGAGAAGGAAGCACGGACGAAGGCGACGTCGGCACGGTTGTGGGGCTCGGGTCCTGTGGTCGCTGGGAACTGAAGCGAAGAGGAAGAGGGCGGCGGCAGCTGGGTTGCAGCGGCGGGGAGCGAGGGAGGAGAGGAGGAAGCAAGGAGATGGTGGCGAGCGTGGTGGCGGCGGTTGCAGGTGGTGGAGGTGGTGGTCATGGGTGGCGGCAGTGAAGGAGAAAGGAAGAAGAGGGGTGTTGGGGTTGTCTGAAACGACATAGTTTTGGTTGGGGTGTGTGTGTTTTGTTATTTTTTTCTTTTCTTTTCTTTTGTAGGTTTGGTTTTGTTAGATGAGTTTAGCAGTAGGAGGTTTTGCAAGTGAGGCTTTGCAGAGGAGAGGATGAAGATGAAGGCTGTGTGCATGGTGAGGCAGAAGAGACACAGTTTTATAGGAGTGCATGGATACTGGTAAGGCACGGGTTACACAAGCAGTTCACAGGTGTCACAGGAGAAGGCGACTGAATAATTGAGCTCCTCAATTATGTGGTACTGTGCAACATGTGAGGTGTGACCCGCCTGGACCAGAAAATATCCAGTTTACCCCCTTACCTTTATTTCTGGTCCGTTAACTCGAGGATAAACCCGGCTTTTCTGAAGATTCCTTAACCCGAAAAATTCCAACTTTAGTCCGTAAAATCTTCAGAAGAATTCCGAACGTGGGACTAGGCTCGGTTTCAGAATCCAATGCTCGAGTTACCATATATTAATTACCCAAGATTAATTTTAATGGTAAATTACTGTAGAATAACGTAAACATTCCCGGTAAAAATGGGCTGTTACACTACTAATGTGCCCACTTGACCAGCAACCCTCTCACAACCTACATACTTAATAACATAGACTCAGACCCTTTATCAAACCATACCAGTGCACTGCCCAAGCCAACAACGCGTTTGGCTAGCCAATTGGCACCCAAATTGTCAAGTTCACCAACCTTTGCTCACTTTCCCTTCCCTTAGCTGCAAGAGCTTGAGAAAACCTTGTGTTTGCCTAAGTATTTCCCTCCCTTAGCTTTCCCACGAGCTTGGTAGAAAGAGGGGTTTGAGGTGCTTGCTTGGCTTGATAAGGGCAAAGGCAAGCAGGTGACTAAGCAACCACTTGCAGCCATTGCACCAAATTCAGCCACCTAGCCAAGCACCTCTCCACCTCTTACTTCCTTCCAAACCTGAACCAACATTCCAGCCACTTGCCCTCACTTAGCCCTTAATTAATCATACTCGAGTGTTTAGCTTTCACTAATCAACTCTTAAACCCGATTACCCACTAAGTGCACCAATTGGGCTCGTGGCCGCGCCAATTGTTAGCCAACAGAAGCCAACCAAGGCCAACTGCTGGCCAATTGCACCAGCACCTCCCTCCAACATCCTTCTTCTTCATGTAAACTCTTAGGCCTCGATTACACGGGTTATCATAACTGTGTTGGCCCCAAATGGCTAAGAGAGGGGGAGGGGGGGGGGGGGGGGTTTGGGGAAATAGCCTTTTCTGTTTAAAACCCCTTGGTATCTCAATGCCAAAGTGTTTTGTGTTTGAGAATTGTGTTTAAGAATCCTAATGAACAAACTAATTAACATACAAAGAGGAAATGTTAGAGATAATTGGACACACGATTTATAATGGTTCGCCACGCAGGACTATCTCCACTACACAAGGATCCCCTTTGAGATTTCTAACTCTACTATGATGGTTTTTCACGGGTTTAACCAAAAATCCTAAGTACAAATTTTTTCCTTAGGCTAAACTCAAACCCTAAACACTCAACACAAAGCTCACCCAAGCTTTGCTTTTACAGCCACTCAGAATAGGATAATAAACTGAAGTTATCACTAAGTACAATTGCTTTTCTTTTTCAAAAGATTGCTTCACTAAGTATGTGCACAAGAAAAAGCTTCTCTCTCACTTTTGCTTCACTCGAGAACTGCAGAATGTTGCTGGTTTTTTGCTCTAACTCAGGTTTTCAATATAGCAGCTCTGAGTCTTTCCTTGAATCAACATTTCTTTTTATAGATGCAATATGGATGATGTCTTTTCAAATTTGATTCGTTGGATGTCCCTTTCCATCCAGTTGGTTTGTCTTTCGAGACGTTAGATTGTCAACGTTCCTGTTGTCACTTTCAAGTTCTGGCACGAGACACTCCATTTAACAACTTTTTTTCATTGTTGTCATTGTTTAGCATAGTCCTAGGTTGGACCTAGAAATTTTGTATCGTCTATTTTTGACCCGTTTAAGGAACCTTTAATCATCTGCTCAGTATCCAGAAGTGTAATGTCCTAGCTTGTTTGACTAATAGGCATAGACACTAAACAATCAAAACAAGGCATGTGAGCTTTTCAGTGAAAGCGACCCTTCATGCCTACTAACACTAACTCCAATCCCACTTACTCATCTTCCAATGGATTTGATCACGGGTTGGGGATTCATGTGAGCTGGAAAACATGGTTAGACACAAAAGATGCTACACATAGGTTTGTCATAATTTAAAGTATTTATCATTTAATATAACACAATAATCATTAGTATAATTAATTGTCCTTAAAACCTTACTAATCATCATCAGATTCACAGGCTGGACTATCCCCATAAGGATGCAAATTGATGGATGGGAAATTTTTTTTATTCAACCTAGTTACATTACCTCAATTTGAAGATAGAAGCGAAGAGGTTTGTTCCAATTTGGTATAGTAAAAAAATATCATGTAGCATTCTTTTGTCAATCCCATCCGCTTCCATCAAAATTTATTTAAGAGAATTAACATTAGGAAACACTTGTAAAATTATTAAACATTTTGATACTTGATATAATAAATTGAATCAAATTTTCTTAAGGTTCCATATAACATCAACACATTTTCACTCGGAGCAGTAAAAAACTAACTAGCAACCTGGGTTGTGAGAAAATATTTCACGACCTGTTAGCATACGATAACATTGCATATGCTTTCAAAATTTTGGACAAAGAGAAAAAGGGGGTTTTCCGAAACGAAGGTAGGGATGGTAATTTTTCCGGGTCTACCCAATACCCACTCAAAACCCGCTTTTATGGGTAGGGTATTATCCGACTTTGACCGGGTAAAAAAAGAGTAGGGTATTACCCGGACTTGAGTTGACCGGGTCTGGGTAGGGTCTGCGTCTGGGTAAGGGTCTAGGTTTTACCCTACCTGTTAGACCCTATCCATTATAATATTCTAAAATCTATAAACGAATTATAAAAATCAATTTGAGTTTCTTTCTTTTGTTTCTTTAATTCTTTTCGACTCACCTCCTCTTCTTTTTCTATTGAAATTTTGTTCACCTCCTCCTAGGTCTATTGAAATTTCGTGTTCTACAACCCTAAACTAATATTATGTTATTATAATTTTTCTTTGTCTTAAAAGAAAATTTAATTTATAATTTTCCTATAATTATTTATGATAATAATATGGAAGAAGAAAATAAATATTAAATATTAATTTATATTTTTAACTTATTATAAGATTCTTATTTTTATATTATTTAATAATATGAACCTTTTTTTAGAAAAATATATGTTGATCTTGTAGGGAAGAGGATGGAGATTAAGAAATAAATGATTGTTTGCATTTTGAGTTGAGAAAAGTTACATGCTACTTTAAAATTTTGTACTTCTTGTTATTGTTAAAATTTTTATGCTTAAACGTGAAACATATTTCATGAATGTTAATTTAATAATTTTTTTTAATTGGAACTTGTTTTTTACTTAGCGGGTATAACAGGTATATCCTTACCCAGACCCGTATTACCCGTTGGGTAAAAAAAATAAAATTTTACCCTACCCGGTTCATAATTAGTCCATTCTTACCCTATCCGATTTGATTAAGGGTCTGGATTTGGGTCTTGCTTACCCTACCCGACCCTACCCAATTGCCATCCCTAAACGGAGGGGCGGACAAATTTAAAAAGAAAGAAAAAATTTCATTCCGAACTGGGCCTTCTGTTCCCACCTCAATTTCTACATGGGCCTTTGGGCCATAAGCTCATTTTGATTGGGCCATGAGCGCAGCCCGTCTGGAAGTAAAAAATCTAGGGTTTTGGTAGCTCTATTTATTCTTTGGTGTCGATTTAGAGCCAGCTACTTACTTCGCGAATCCTAGAGCCGCACAAACCCTCAAGGTCCGTCTCTCTTCTTCCTCTGCCCTCCTCCCTTTTCAATGGCTTTGTCTTTCATTTTTCTTCGTTATTTTCCCCTCTGTATTCCATGCTTTCCATTTAGGTTTTAGGGTTTTGGTGTAGATTAAGATTTTGGTGTGTTTGTTTATGGCCAATTATGTTACGGGTGCAGGAGATCTAATCTGGGTTATGTCTTTTTTTCTTTTTTTTTTTGTGTTCTCTTCCTTGTTTACAGGTAATATTACCACTTTGAAGCTAGTCAATCTAGTCAACAACCGGAAGAAAGATGTCTGGGTAAGTTTTGCTTTTGCTTACTCCTGAGTATTATAATCTACTTTGTTTGTTTAGCTATGCTTTGGTATTGATGAAAAAATGGAGTATTTTTGTTTTTTTTTCTTTGTAGAAGAGAAATATTTTTGTTTATAAATGTAAACAATATATGCCTTCTTTTTACATTGTATTGTGACTGGTTCTGGTAGCTGAATGTGGTATGTATGATTATTCTTGCAGAGAAGAGGCTGCCCCAGTTGCGGTTGAGACCCCTGCCCAGGCTCTTGGTGAGCCAATGGATTTGATGACAGCATTGCAGCAGGTTTTGAAGAAATCTTTGGCTCATGGTGGTCTGATCCGTGGCCTCCACGAGGGTGCTAAAGTTATTGAGAAGCATGCTGCCCAGCTCTGTGTTATGGCAGAGGATTGCAACCAGCCTGATTATGTCAAATTGGTTAAGGCTCTCTGTGCTGACCATAATGTGGGATTGCTTACAGTCCCCAGTGCTAAGACCCTTGGCGAGTGGGCTGGTGTAAGTGTTCATTTGTCTAACCAAATCTTTTTATGTGTTTTGTATCGTTTCTCAAGAGACTTGCTCCACTAAACTTGGTCTTTGCATCTGATAATGGCTTAGTCAATTTATTATCTAAGTATAATATTAATGGCAATACATTGAGTTTTGGAAAGTTGATAGCGCGATTGTCTTTGCTTCAGATTGATGATAGATCATTCTTTAACTTAGAGTAGTTTTGTAACGTAAAGATCTTTTTTTGTCATTGATTCTATCTGATATGCTTTTATTTCCTTTTGTCTGGTTAGTTGACTGGATAACTTTAAATCTTATTTTAGCTTCTATTTAATTCAATAGCTTTTGGTGCGAAAGCTGATTTGATTTATGCTCTCGTTACTTTGCAGTGGTGCTTAATGCTGGATTGATATCATTGTTGAACTTCTATTGCATTGCTGACATTATTTGTTGATTTCTCCAAAATTCTGATTGCAATATCTAGCTCCTCTCTTTTCGGCTTCTGTGTTGCTCCCTGGTAATTTTTGGCTTTAGTTGTGTTTGAATCTGATATCCTGTCGCCCTTCCCTTGCATGCATGCAGTTGTGCAAGATTGATTCCGAGGGAAAGGCCAGGAAAGTGGTGGGTTGCTCTTGCGTTGTTGTGAAGGTATTGAACTGTTCAATTAGCAGTTTGTTGCCTTATCGTTTATAATATTGCTTGAGCTAATTTCTGTTTGTCCTTTTAATTGCAGGATTATGGGGAGCAGAGCGAGGGACTTAATGTCGTTCAAGAACACATCAAGGCCAACTGATGCTCTTTACGGGAATTTTCCATGTCTTCGCTCTTTGTTTACCCGAGTTGTTGGACCTATTTATGCTTATATCACATGTAGAATTAGTAACATTTTGGTACCTTGCACAATTATGGTTTTGTTAGATGCTGAAATCATGAGATGTTTGCGATTATTTGAAAGCCTTGGAACATTTCTTAGCCCATAACCCACTACCAAAGATAGTAGTTCGGGTCTTGATTGTTGCCCTTTCTGGTTTTGCCTGTTTGTTCCCGAGTTCTTGTCACACAGCATTACATATTGGCTGTCTATCCGAAATAGTTTTCTTTTGTGTAGTTCCTTTTTTATGCCTTTCAAAATTATGCAAATATCAAAAGCCTTTAATGCACTATGACATGAAGTTCGAATGTGGAGGAAATTGGCAAAGGATCTTAATTGAATGATTTATGAATACGTGGATTCCGACCTCAATTTCCAGATGATTATGAATACGGGTCAATAATTTGTCTTTTGCATCATGTAATTCTGTTTCATTGTAACATATGCTAGATGTTTGTGATTGGATGGTTCAGTTGGTATTACCTTAAATTAATTGAAGCCTTTTTAACAACGTTTTTTGGGAGTCCAAAGTCCTGCATTATGTTCCTTATTGTTAGTTTTTGGTTCAATCGTAGCTTCAGTAGCACATGCATAGATTTTTGTTTCTCTTTTGCAGCATTGACGCTGGCCGCTGAAACTGTTTTCCGGGGAGGAAGATATGATGTCTTAGTTATAGCTCTTTTGGAACCATATGCCTTGCTTATAACTCTTTTAATTTTATTGTCATTTAAATATATAGCGTAATAAATATGAAATAGAAATATTGCCATTACTAGTTTGTTTGTTAGCGCAAATGATGCTTAGTACCAGCGGAATTGAATTTATTTGTTAGTTCATTTAATTCAAGAGTAATGAAATTAATCCCACTGGAGGACAACTTATTGAATCCACCTGCTAATTGCAATTAGCCGACGAATTAATGTCTCAACTGATACAATTTAGAGAGCCTCATGACCTACCAATATTTTTCTTCTAAAAAGATGTGAGAATGCACCACCAGTCCAAAAAAGAAAGCAAGGTGATTATGTGAATCAACCATCTTTACCTTTTTGTTTTGTTACCATTTACCACCAATCATTCTTCTTTACCTTAACCAAAGAAATTTGGTTCTTGAGCCACGCCAAAAACACCTGAAATGACCTCATCAGTTTTGAGATGCCTGTATAGCACTGAGCTGTCCTTCAAAACTTGGAGGGTACCACATATGCCAAAGATGACATTGGCCAAAAATACAATGAAATCTGGAAACAGTAATGGGTATTACTGTACTTTTATTAGTGATGGTGGAGCCACCTAGTGTATTCTAGTATTTGTATAGACTGGCTTGGTTCTGTCATAGAACCAACAAAAATAATACTGCAAACAAAGCAGGCGCTCCTACAGGACAGACAGAGGGGAGGGATACCTGAAAGGCAAAAACCCCTCGTAATACTTAAAAAGCATACGAGTGGAGAGGAGAGAGCCCAAGGCCAAACCCCTAAGAAGAGAGGGACTAAATAAATCTTTTTGGGATTTTGGTTTTCCTTCTTGTAAAAGCTAGACACACATAGACCAAATGATAGGAAATGGGTCAAGACCCAAATAAAGATTGCTTCTTTGGCAGTCTCTGCTTGCATGCACTACACTTTGCTAAAACCCCTTAAAAGGCTTGGCCTTTTCTAAGTTGTGGAGACAAAGCCGACTGTCAGAATGGTTTTTGGGTAGGGTGAATGAGAGTGCTTTTTGAGGTGGTTTTCGGTGGAAAAAATCAGTGGAAACGGAGAGAAAGTTAAGGCTTTGGTAGTAGTGTTGGCGCTTTGGTGTCTGGTGTTCTGAGTTTTGGAAATGGCTGTTAGTGATGTGGAGCTCGAGGTGCAGCTTAAGGAGGCCGGGAATAAGCTACTGTACCCACCGTCGTCCTCTCATGAACTGGTTATTGTGCTTGATGTGAGGACCCTTCTTCTTTTGCTCTTGTTTATTTATGGTTGCTTTTCTGTGTTGTTTGCTTTTGGCTTGTTCGTTGGAATTAATTTGGTTATAGACAGGAACAATTGTGCAATTCCGTGGGCTTGGTTTGTTTTGTATATGTGCGTCTATGTCCTTTTGACAACTTTTGCTGTTTTCTAGATGGAATGTTGAATTAGGGCAGTGCTTTATGTCATTTTTATCAATGTCGAATTAGGGTTGCCTTAGCTATATAATTAGTGCCACATAACGCCAACCATTTGTGGATTTCTGCACTCTGGAGCAGGAGAATGATTAGGGGCTGTTGCTTTTTGTGTGATTTTAAGTTTTCACTTTCTGATTTCGAATGGATGTTCACATTGACTGTATGGATGATGGAAATCTTCTAGGTATTCATGAATCTTTTCCTTCCAAGAGGCCGTTATTATGTGACGGAAATTTTTTGTCCTGTTTGTCAATGATGAAACGATACTTTGCTAATGTGAAGAGGAACTATCGTATTGAATAATTCTTTGCCTCATCTCTCGGGGAACTTTTCTTCTTGTAAATTTTCACTGTTGTGGAATATGTAGGAGCACCTGTTCACTTTAATTTTTCGGGTTTTATATTTCCAATACTTTGATCAAACAGTTTAACATGAAAATTAATTGGGAAAGTAGCAGGCGATAGGGAGTCAGGTTTGCTGTTGGACAGGGTTACATGGAATGCATCTTAGTTCCTCTCCAGAAGTCACTCATTTTTTGTCGTGCAAGTGCCTTTTGGTCTGTAGGCAAGTGAAGCTTTCTTTTCTGTGATTTTCTATCTCTCCTCTTACTCTTCTACTTTTTCGCTTCTGTTGATTTGACTTCTGCTTTTATTGCATTTGATCTCTATATCTCCCTCTCACCTTCTCTTTTTTCTACAAATCATTTTCTGGTTCTCTCTTTTGTTACAAATTTGTTATGCCTTGGTTTTGTGTCATTGCACATTGTTTGTATTTTTTTACTCTTTTCTTGACGGCTTTGGGTGCAGTAAAGCGATTGAATTGATCAACTTTCTCATTTTCCTTTGACTCTAGAATGTTGAGCATTTGCTGATTAATGTGGAACAAGCGCCATCAAGATCAATGCAAGATGCCCTTCTGCCTCCAATGAAGGCGCTAATCTCCAGTGCCCTTTTGAGTCACTCAGATGCAGATGTGAAGGTTTCAGTTGCATCTTGCGTTAGTGAAATTACAAGAATAACAGCACCAGATGCCCCTTACAATGATGAGCAGATGAAGGTATGCAGGAGATCATAATCGCTTGCCAGTTTCCATGTTTCATGAGTATTGCCTATCCATTGTTGTCAAATACATTATCACTTCTTCAATGTATGTGCTTAAACACAAGGCATTTGCCTATTTTTGTCCCCTTTTCAATGGTAAACAGGTATACTTCGAATTCGTTGTGGAAGCTCTTGAAAGCTTGTCTCATGCGTCCAGTTTCTGTTATAAGAAGTCAATTTCAATTCTTGAAACAATTGCAAAGGTCAGGTCATGCCTGCTGATGTTGGATCTGGAATTGGATGAATTAATCATAAAAATGTTCCAACACTTTCTACAATTCATTAGGTAAGAGCCCTGTTGATAGTATTTTATTTATTTCAAGGTCTTCTGAGAGCAGCGCATACTTTAATAAACCTGTACTTTGACTAATTATCTTTTTGTTCTTCTGGACTATAGCATTTGGTTTGAAGGGGAAATTGACTGGTTCTAGTTGGTAAAATGAAGGTCTTTATAGTCTAGTTTTTGGCTCTTGTATGCTGAAAAGCTTTATAAAGCTTAAATGTGATCATATATTATTGTTTCCCATTATAGTATTTAGTGAAGTTTGGATTCCGAACCTTTTTCTTTCTTAAAAATTATTATAAAGAGAAAACATATGAAAGAAAAGGTACTCAAAAAGTGCTTTGCATTGAACAGTCTTTGGAGAAACCAAACCATTGTGTGGGTAGAAGCAAGGCAAGACTTGTTTGCAAGTACATGCTCCCTTTCCACATTCAAAATTACTGCATTTGTTGTCATTTATCTGGAGTAAACATAATAGCATAGTTGCGTATTGTGCATGTCAGGTGGATGAAACTTACTGCTGAAAGGTCAATTTTTTAAAGACCTGTGGGAGTTTTTGTATAGAAAATTCCTCGGTGCAAACAACAATATGGCTGGCTTTGCTTAAAATGTTTTGCTGTAGCTGTGGCTTTTTCAGTTTTTGTTGCATTGAAACTTAAACATTTAAATCAACGCCTGCTTTTCTACTATTTTCACCAAAAAGCCTATAGTAATCTTCTACATGTGATAGCAAATTGACTGCTTCTCTTGCTATCTCTTAGGTCCAACCATCCACATTCTGTATTTCTGGCTATGGAAGCAATTATGACCATGGTTATTGATCAAAGTGAAGAAATTTCGTTTGATCTTCTCACCCCTCTTTTAGCAAGCACAAGAAACCAAAGTCAGGTTTGCTTCTGTTTCTCTTAACCCTGTTAATATCAATTTTGGATTATTTTAGTGAGAAGTATACTAATCTTTCTTTAGTGCTTCAGAGTGTTTCTCCAATGGCATGGAAACTTGGGGTTAAAGTTATGAGCAACTGTGCTGCTAAACTCAGATCAAGTCTCAAAAAAGCTGTGGAATCTACTGGCGTAGACATTTCTGAATATGCACCAATAGTTGCTACTATATGCCAAGATGAGACTTTTATCCTTAAGGATGAACCTGCCAATGGTTCTGGAGGCCTTTCGGTATGCTTCTTTCTGCATATGACTGAAAATTTTGGTTACCTAAACTTTTAGTTACTTTTCTATCTAAACGATATGATTTCATGAGATGCAGTTGACTTCCCTCTTTGCTGATCCTTCTCTTTTCTTCCGGATAGATGTCCATCTCTTTTTTTTTTTTTTTTCTGATGGAATGGTTTCTACTAGATTTTTAGCAAATATCAATGCCAAGGGTTGAAAAAATGGCTTATCAATTTTCTGGTCCTGCCACATTTTAATGCCTGGGAATGTCCAAAACTGCATTCTCATTAACTGGATTTCAAAATTATTGAGTACAGTTTTGGGAGGAATCTTTAATCACCGAATTACTGATGAACTCAAGAAAGGCTGACATGAAGAGATAATCCCACCCAGATCTCCAGAAAATGGAGCCCAATTATTGATTTGAGATATATTTGACAGCCGCGAATGACTAGTGAAACATTGATTATTCTTCAGTTGTAAATGTACATTTATATCAAAGACTATTGACCAGTAGTGAATAGATTTCTCCCTGGGAATTCATCTCTATCCTCCATGTAAGTCTTGGGTTGTTATACATTCTGCTTCTGTCTCAGATTATAGTTCTTAAGTATGAGGGGAAGAAGATTGTGGCATTTTTGGCATACTTATGATTTCATTTTAAGGATTCCTTCATATCATTTAACCTTATCCTTGCAAATTTGTAATGTTTTGTCACTCAGATTACTGAGAGGCCTTCAGCAGATGCTGCTTGTCCTAGAGAAGTCTTGGAACTTACAGGTGCCATTCCCATCTCAACAGTAAAGAATGGAACTGCCTTAACCAGAAATGACTGCACTTCCATAATTGATGATTGTACAAAAGTACAGAATTGCTCACTTGCCCCACACTCCAAGAGCACTGCTGCACTAGCTATTGCTTATCCTCAAGTCAGGACAGAAATAGAGCCCGAGATGGTTCCAAGGAAAAGAGGTCGAAAACCTAATTCATTGATGAACCCAGAGGAAGGGTACTATCCTTCATGGCATAGTGCAGGAAGTAAAACAGGCAAAATGCCTCTTGATAGAAAGCCTTATGATAGAGAAATTGGTGATTCACCATCAGAAACTCTTACCAGGAAAGTAGATCCATCATCTGGACATATGAATGTGATGGAATGTGTGGGATCTCCTCCAAAATCTGGTGGTGAAGACTTGGTGCACTATCCTCTTTCCTTGAAACAAACCCTTCCTGTTGGAAGCGATACTAGAAGAAGGCCACCAAAGAAAAAAGTGAGTATTATGGATCAAGATACTGAACGTAGTCCTTCTTCATCACCAAAGGTTGAGATCTTGGGCGGTCAAGTTGAGAAGAAAAATTCAGAATCTGATGACGGCAGTTTCAGAAAGCAGTCCAAGGAAAGATATACCTCAGAGGCTAAGACAAAAAATGGACTTGCCACAAGTAATTTTGAGGATTTATCGCAGACTTCTGGGTATGTTGTATCGAAGACCGGGGTACCTAGTAGATTACAGAGGAAGCGCCATCGCTCCAATGTGGTTGTGGTCGGTAGCAGCACTGAGGGAAGCTCACTGGCTGAAATTGGTGTTAAGAGAAGTTCAATCAACTCAACTATCGATGAGCATGTTACTGAAGCTTCCGGTGGTAAGGTATGACATGCTTAGGAGTTTCATTATTCTTTTGCAGCTCCATTAGCTTTGGTGCTTATCATACTATGTTATCTTCATGTGTTGCCAATTTTTACAGAAATCCCAAATCTCAAATAGAGATGGTGGTTGCCTTGAAGAAACACCTAAACCAGCACACAAGAGGCAGCGTACTCCAAGAAAGGAAGTGGTATTGATTCCTGATTTCCTGTTTTGTACCTTTCCTTGGGAATGTGATATGTTTGAATAAGATACTACCAAATACAGATATTGCAGATCCTTTTCTTTCTCAGATCACTTTATGCCACTATTTCTTAGGCTTATTTATATTTATCTGGACTAGCTATTTATTTGTTGCAAATGATGAGAATTGTCTGCAGCATTTGTGACTTGCCATGTAGCTGTTGACTGTGATGTGCTACATAGAGAAAAACATCAGATCTTGTTGTATATCCCCTAATTATACTTTACATATGCTTTTTTGCCTAATGAAAATAAGAGGAGTTGATTTTTTTTTGTATGTGGAATTTGAGAAGCAGTGACATAGTATGTAGCTGTGAGACGTTTGCAAATACAGCCTAGAACTCATGTCTGGAGATGCTAGTGCTGGATGTGAAGGGCAAAGCTTCTATTTTCTTATCTTTAACGTTTGCTATTAGTTAATGGATTGAATGCATAATTGGCTATATTGTCTCACCATTACAAGACACTAATATTTTTGTCAAGTCTCACAACTGTGGTGGTGTTGCCAAGGCCTGATGTGAGTTTCTACAACACATGTAGCTTTCTGCAAAGCCAGGCTAACATATTTATGTAAACCAGGCAAATGCATGATACTTAGCTCATTATTGTTTCCATATGTTTTCAAAATAATAAATTCAGCAAAGTTGGAGTATCTAGCTAATAAAAACCGTTACTATAGAGTTCTCTTATTCTTGTTTCCCTGGGTCAGCATGCAAGACTTCTATTTCTGAAGCTCTGAGGGTCTGGTGACACATACCTGAGATGCTCTTCCCTTTATCTCCTTTTTTAATTGACAGCATATGCAAATTCTCTGTGTTGTTTAAGTTACGGAAACATATTCTGCGGCTAGGCCATTTTTGTTTCTTATTCCTTATGATAGTCGCTGATAGTTCTTCTACATTTTTCTGTAATTATTATTGTTTTCTTCTTCAGGTCTCAGAAATCCCTGATCTTGGTGAGGAATTGATTGGGTGTAGAATAAATGTCTGGTGGCCACTGGACAGGAGGTAAGATTCATATATCTTGTTTATACCAGTGAAAGCCCTAAAACCTATTCCTGAAGGAAGGAAAGCAAAGCCACTAATAGTAGCTGTCAAAATATAAAAGGGAAAAGCCCATGCTTTAAGGGTTATGGACAACTAATCGCCAATACTAGTTATTACTAATATTGCTATCAGTACGGTACTTCTTTTTTTTACCCGAAAACCCTAGCATTTTAGTAAAAAAAAAAAAAGTTAGCATTTGTAGCTCTTATTTGATTAAAAGATTTCTACTAAAACTAGATACCATATATTTATTTAGAGTTTAGAACATTTAGAAAATAGATTTTCAGCTTCTTTACTTCCTATAAGATAGCTGAATCAATGTTTGAAGCCAGCACAACTAATAAGATGCATCAATTTTCAAAGGACTCGTTCTCGGGAGAATCTGTGTTGCTAGTGCACATTGTTGAAATTAATGGGCAGCCAGTCCATCATTTTAGAGCTGCAAATTCCCTTATATAGCCTCTCAGAGTCGATTCTAAAACTTTCTTCTTTCTTTGTTTCCAAATCACACCTCCCCCAAGTTAGTCTTATTATTGTTTCACTTCTATGCAGGTTTTATGAAGGAGTTATTGATTCCTACAGTCCTATTAAAAAGAAGCACAAGGTGAGTCAACTCACAGGCATGCATCTCTGGGCTGTTAATCCATGTTGTTGTTTGAGTTGGTTTTCTGCCCTCCCTTGCAACGTCTAAGTGATCAAAATTACTCTATGATGGTGTAGTCATAGTTATCCATCCCACACCTTAAACAGCTAGTGCCACATTTCACAACTTGTTAAGCTGGTTTCTTTTCTGCATTTACCCAATTCTTGGCTTTTTGTTTCAGATATTATATGCTGATGGTGATGTGGAGATATTAAATCTTAGAAAGCAACGGTTCGAACTAATTGATGATGATATTTCAGCAAAAGAAGTACGCCTTTTTGCTTTATATTTTCTACTAAACTTTCTTTTGTACTTTCACTGTTGAGTGATTCCTTTGTTTTTCATTTTGGTGATAATATTCAACAGCACAAAGATACTCACCTCACGGATCCTGATGCTTCGTCTAATGTGTAAGTGCTTTTTTTGGTGATATTTCTGTTTCTCTTTCAGAATAGTTTTTTTTGCTAACAGTGCTCTTTATGGCAAAATTATTGTTTATATAACCAAAACTTGCAACTTGGATTCTTAGACTTCATATTTTGGTGTTTGCCACAATGTTTCCTTGTATTTTTTCAAGTATAGCCACAGAAATACTGTTATGCATGTATAACCAAAACTTGCAACGTGCATTCTTGGACTTCATATTTTGGTGTTTGCCACAATTTTTACTTGTATTTTTTCAAGTATAGCCACAGAATTACTTCTTATGCATGTGGGGTGCATGTGGGGTTAAAAGTGATTTTGCTGGCAGCACGTTGAAACATTATGTGACTTATTTCCCAATTAACTGGCATAGGTAGAGAAGTTCAATTGTTATTCTTTCTTCACCTTTTTTAGAAAATGGAACCAAATTCTGTTCTCTTTCATTTTTGTATTAAATTATAAAAACATCCTCTTACACAAGATTGCACTGGCTTTTCTCCCTTTATATGCTGTGCTCTAAAATTGTAAAAGTAAAGCTGGATTCACAATTTTGTGACTCAAGAAATGGCAGCATAACTTTGTGGATATGAAATGCAATTGAAGATGATCAGCTGCTTGTTTAACACAGTTGAAGATTTCAAAGAATTTCTTGTGTTTGATTCTAGAGTAGTTAGTTAGATGGTTTTCTCGTATTCTGCACACAGTTGTGTTCTTTATCATTGTTTAGTGGAGTCATGCTTTCTTCTTGTGCAATTCATAGACTGAAGAATGTGAAACGGAAGGCAAAGGCTGAGCCAACTAGAAGCCAAAAAACTGATTCATCCTCGAAAAGGTTGGTTTGCATGCTTATGTTGTCTTTGTGATCATTTTACTTATGTCTGCCAGGTGTTTTTTTGTCTTGTAAGTTATAATTTTTGTGCAGGAATAGAGCTACCATAACTTCTGAAACGAATACTAGAAGGTCTGGCCGCAGACCAGCTGATGGAGCTGTGAACAAGAAAACTACTGCCATCGATAGAGTCATGGATGATAGTCTGGGAAATGAACACAAAAGTACTGCAGGCAAGGTGAAGGCAGAAATCCCATCTGACAGTGAAGAAACGGAATCAATGACCTCTATCCCATCAATTCAGAAAACTACTGAAGGAGGTGATGAATTTGCTGGCATTAACTCCAAGGCATCATCTGACAGCACAACCCCTAGCAAGGATTGAAGCCCTAAAGGCGGTTTAGTTATTTTGTCATCTTAACATGGACAGGCAATGGAATCAGTCCATCATTCCTCCGCTAACCCCTGCTGACTATTTTGTCATACAGCCAAAATTGAAGTATAAGCGGTTTCTTTTGATGTACAGTTACAGGACTAGGCCTAGAAAGCAATATAAATTAAGTGCAAAGGAAGTGTCAGTTTAGCTTCTATGCTTTTGACTTGATACTATAAGCCTACCTTAATATCTGTGTCAGTGACGGCATAGATGAATACTGTCCTTCTGGCCTGACAGTTAGGCCTTTCGACGCAATTATGAGGGTTGTTGTGGGAAGGAAGGGTGGAAGGGTTCTTCCTTCCGAGTGAAACCCAATTTGTTTGCAGAAGTTAAGCTTCTGATGTTCTAATTAAAAATGCACAGAAATATGAAAAACTCTACTTGGAGTGCACGATACTGTCATGACTAACGGGCCATAACTTACTCTATTTTTTTTTTTTTTGCCATGAATACATTGTTATATTATTGAAGATAGGAACCCAACATCGTCTGAAAAAACACAACTAAATATAGTGCATATCAAACTAAGCTAGGGATTATAATAAGCAAACTAGGTCGCCCACGGCCCTAGTTTTGCCAATTCCTAGCCCTTATCAAGTGCAAACTATCCGAGGAGATAACCAGCCATGATAGCTGAAACAAACTCCGCATGGGTTTTTGGTACGGATGGTACCCATATTTTATGGTTTGAGACAATCATGTACCTACAATTTTTCTCAGAGACATTTATGTACCTGGACTTTTAACGGGCAGGTCAGTCATGGGTCTCGGGCTGGGTATATGCTAATGTGGAGGCTGCCCAAAATTGAGCAGCTGCCCGTCGCTCAAAACGACGTCGTTTCACCGCGGTACGACGTGGTTTTCACATCCACATGGCAAAGGTGGATCCCACCCATTTCTTAATATGACCCAATTACCGACCCGGTTTTATCCTTAAGAGGTTCAACCGAACCCAAAGAAAATTTTTTCACTTTAATTCATTTAACCCTATTATTTTCATAAATTGATCTTGCACTATACTCCTAATTAAGTATGCACTAATAAAATAAAAATAAAGATATTTTTAAAATAAAAATTGCTTTTTTAATAGATAAATTTATTTTTTTATTTCACTTTCCCAGTTTACTATCTCATTGATTTTTCAAAGTAATATCAAATGCGAAATCAAGATTTGATAGCCATCATTCATGGAAAAAAAAATGATAACGATAACAGTTTTTCTGGCCATGAGGTTGTAAAAAATAAACTAGTATATAAACAAAAAAATGAAATTCCTTTTTATGAAATAAATAAATAAATCCCTACTTTTCCTCTTAACCCTTCTCTGGAAAATTAATGGAACAAAGAAACCCCAACCCATCAGTCTACTGCTCACGGCAGCGGACAAGGGAAGGACTGCTGCATACGGCGGCGGTTCCAACCGGCGAGGCAAACACCACAGCAGCGTCACATACGGTGGCGCGATTGTTCGTTGGGGAGGTGGAGGCTCACAAGGCTGCGGTGCATCGACGAACACGTCGTCAACTGCGGCTCCTGGATAGCGGCGGTCGAGCGAATTGAGGAGACGACCGGAACAGGCGCAGTGATGTTCGTCGTCGTCGCACTGCCCGGTACCCACTTGTCCTTGTCCGTCCCGGCGACTGCTGATGGCTGTCGAGGCGGTGAGGCGAGGTGTAGCCGGGTGCGATCTGTTCGCATCTACCTGTGGCGCTCGGGGCTGACGTGGCGGCGGCTCCTCGCAGGCCATGGCGGCTCTTCTCCCACTTCTTCGACAGCGGCGGAGGTTTGCTCCAGTGGGATTTTGTCCAATTGGCTATGGCTTTGGTTGTGGTGGTGGTGGTGTTGGTGGAGATGGTGATGGTGGTAGTTGTGGTGGTGGTGGTGGTTGGTGGAGGTGGTGATGGTGGTCATGGCTGTGGCTGTGGTTTTGCTTGTGGTGGTGTTAGTGGAGATGCTGGTGGTGGCTGTTGCGGTGGTGGTGGTGGTTGTTGTTGTTATTGTGGTGGTGGTGGTGTGGTGTGGTTAATTTTTATTTTTGAAAAAATTGATTGATAAGAAATATTAAGAGAAAAATTAAGGGAGGATTAAGAGGAGAAATAGGATAATAAGGTTAAAGAGCGGATTAAATGTTAGGATTAATGAACAATTATGCCTTTTTTTTTTCTCGTCATGTGAGGGGGTCTTTCCATCTCCTTTTAATTTTTAAAAAGAAAAATATAAAATTTGGAAGAGTGAAGGAAATAATAAAATGAAAGAAAAGAATTAAAAGTAGGATATCATTACTACTACAAAATAAATACCCTTCTGTCAAATAAAAAATAAATACTGTTTAAAAATTATAGAGAAAATCAAGATAAAATTTAGGATTGTATTTCAATCATTTCTCCCTTCAAATATAAAAAAAATTAATATTTAATGAACATTAAGGGTATATCGGGTCATTTAATTCTTCGGTTGAACCTCTCAAATCAGGTGGAAAGCTACTGGGAGAATGGTGGGACCCACACCTGCACGTGGATGCTAAACGACGTCGCATCGTGGCGATGCGACGTCGTTTTGAGTTACCGACAGCAGCCCAATTTTGGGCAGCTTCCAGGTCAGCAGATACCCATCCCGAGACCCATGACTGACCTGCCCGTTAAAAACCCAGGTACATAGTCTCGAGAAAAGTTGTAGGTACATGGTTGTCTCAAACCATAAAATATGGGTACCATCCGTACCAAAAACCCAACTCCGCATACAAGGCAAGAGCGCGAACCAGGTACTGAAAGCAACCCACTCCGGGGTGGATGCATGCAATGAGTTGGGGGACATCTATGTGCTAAGCACTTCTAATATCTCGCCGGCGAGAGAATATAGTCAAATCATATGAGCTCCGTCATCATCCTCTATGCCATTACTTATTCTATTAGTTATACGGAAATCTGTAGTTGTGATAACTTCTAAAGATTCTTGTTTTCTGGAATTGGCTAATCTACCTTCCAATAAATAGATGGCTTGGCTGTGTCATTGGACAGTGAGATTAGCACTTAGCTTGTTAGCTATGTCATACTCATAGCCTCGTTGGACAGTGATGTAGCACTTAGAAAAGTGAAATAAAAATAAATTAGCTCTCTCGTACTATACTCGCATCCTTTTGTGACCATTATCAATCTGGATCCCCTTTTTTTCTTTTGGCTAAGGGTGATTCCATAAGCTTGTTGATAATGTGGTTGTTGAATTTGTTGTGTTTAGTAAGTCTCACACTAAAAGGAGTGGGGAGATTTTGGGTCCCTAAAACTTTTTTTTTAGATTGCTTCCGTTTAATAATTTATTGCTTTAGAGCATCTATAAAATGATAATGGGACCAATCTTATTCCATATTATTCTAGAGAGAATGAGTATGATGGTAGGTTTCATTATTTCGCACTTACAAAAAGAAAAATATAGGATTAATTGCAGATGGTGGGTAGGGGCATGGGATTCTTCTGTTCTATATATTAGGTTTGTGTGTAGGAGAAAATGTGAGGGTGGTTTGGGTTTCCGAGACCTACATACTTTTAACATGGCTATGCTTGCAAAACAAGGATGGCGCATCATGCAAAACCCGGAGTCCTTGTGTAGTAGGATACTGAAGGCAAGGTATTTCCCTAGAAACAATTTCCTAGAGGCACCTCTTGGGTCCAACCCATCATTCACATGGAGGAGCATATGGAAGGGTAGGGAGACTTTGAAGAAGGGGCTGATGTTGCGTGTTGGGGATGGTAGTGTGGCACGTATCCAAAGAGACCCCTGGATCCCAATCCCATGGTCTTTTACTGTACAGAGTCACCTCCCAGTTGAATGGCAAGATTGCAAGGTTTGTGACCTTATGATTCATCATCCGAGGAGGTGGAATGAGCCACTTATCAGGGCCCTTTTTCTTGCACATGAGGCAGACACCATCTGTGGATTACCGCTTCCTGACGGACAGAGGGATGATCAATGGTGCTGGTTCCCAACACCAAATGGGGTTTTTACTGTAAAAAGTGCTTACTACATGCATAGATCCGCAACACTCGCTATGGGTGAAGGCGGTGCCTCTACATCCGGTCATGGGGGACTTGCACAAATATGGAATAGATTGTGGAAGCTCAATGTTCCTGGAAAGATAAAACATTTTGGATGGAGGGTGGCTCATGGAATTCTACCTACTGCTGCTAACTTGGCACGAAGACGCATTATTCCAACTGACAGGTGCCCTTTATGCAATCTGGACTGCGAGAGCGAGCTTCATGCTCTTCTTTTTTGCACCAAAGCAAAGGAAACCTGGGAGAAGCTGAATGGGAGGCCGAACTGGGAGATGTTCCGAGGTATGCAGGGCATGGAATGGATCAACTACCTACTGAATGCAATATCGTTGGATGAGGCTGGAAGAATATTGACCATTGCTTGGGCCATTTGGTTTGACAGAAATTGTGAGAGATTGGGTGACCCAAGGAAAGATCCAGTTGCTTCCTTAGCTTTTGCTATTTCGTATTGGGAGCATTTCCAGCGAGTTATGGAAGAAAAAGGCCGTGGAATGCATGGTTGTAGTACCCCTGCGAGTGCTGAACAGCAAGGGGTGCAATCATCGCTCCTACTTCAAGTGGATGGCGCCCTATTTCCTGAGCTTGGTGCAGGGGGAGCTGGGGGCGTTATTCTGAATGCAAATGGTGAGTGTCTGGCTGCCTTTTCTAAAAAACTACATGGTATTCGAGATCCCCTGGTGGCGGAGTCTATTGCACTGAGGGAATGTTTATCTTTAGCACAAATGTGTGGATTTAATCACCTGAGAGTCGAGACTGATTCACAGCTGTTGGCACAACGTTTAGCCCCTGACACCCCAAATGACCTGTCTTATCTTGGTTCTGTGTTTGCGGACATAAGGTACATGCAAATATTAGGGGCGATGGATTCGCTTCAGTATATCCCTCGCAGTTTCAATAGGAAGGCTCATAGCATGGCCCGACACGCACAAAAAGTAGTTGATGTATCTGTTTGGCTTGGGGAACCCCCTCCCTGTTTGTAACGCTGGTATGCTTTATGTAACTCTTGGGCTTTAGTGCTCACTTATGAATGAAACTTATTTCATCAAAAAAATATATTAGGTTTGAGTAAATAGTTTTTTCTGTCCCTCCACTTTATCGATTTCACATTTATTGTCCCTCTTTGTTTTTTTTCACACATGTCGTCCCTCAACTCTTGATTTACCGGGTCAGGTGGTCCCTTTTACCTGCTGCAGCAGGTTGGTAGCTGTGGAGCTGACACGTGATAGTGGGGCCCATAATCTGCACAATTTTTTTATTCTTTTTATCCTTTTTATATTTTTTCAAAAATTTAAGCCTTAAAAATATTTATTTAAATTAGAAAATTTTTAGAAAATAAATATTAATTTTTAAATCTACAGTGAGAAAAAAATTAAATATTATCAACATCTCACCTAATCCCTCTATAATATTCTGGTTAACGAAATTGAACAAAATTAACGAATAAAAAAAATAAAAATAATGAGAGAGGCATTTCTAATTCTAAACTATAAATTAAAAAAATAAAAGGTTAAAAATAATAAAATCCAGTATATAATGAGGGAAATTAAGATTTATTTATTTTAAATAATTTTGAAAATAAAATTTGATTGAAGAAAAAATGATTAAATAAATAAATTGTGTGTAGGCCCTACAGCCATCTTTCAGCTCCATAGCCATCAACCAACTGCAACAGGTAAAAAGGACCATGTGTATTAAAAAGAATATAGATGGTGGGCAGAGTCAATAACTTTCCGGTTCTAGATTGCCTCACATTATTAATATTAAAAAACTCACATAAAAAAATAAAAAACCTTATTTAGGATGGGTTATAGAAGCTGGCCACAGTCAATGACTTTGCAGCTCTAGGTTGGCTCAAATTAATATCACGTCATACATAAAAGGGAAAAAAAAATCCATAAGGGATGATACAGTGGTAAGCAGGATATATTTTTATTGGATGCGGAAAATAGGGTAAAAAATTACTTACAGTGAGAAATTTCCCTTATTTTGCAAGAGTACAGGGAATAATATATATTTAATTATACCTAAAAAGAAAAGATTAAACACACTGAAAAATTCCCAATAATGATGGATTTTGTGAATTTTTCTTATTTGATTAATGAAAGATAGTAAATAAATTAGGGAGCTTTGTTACAAAAAAAAAAAAAACAAGGAATTAAAATTTAGCAATTTTGTGTAGCAACAACTTCAAAAAATGATAATTATTATTTCCCAGACTTGCAATGGAGAAATTAGTGTGGGATTTCATCTAGTGAAAAACTAGCTAAAGCATTAATCCTTTTTCACTTCTAGATTTATTTCACGTTCATACGCATAATGTCAAAGAAATTAATACGCTACAACAATCTTTATTATCTCGTCGGTATCGAAGATCTCCTCTCTCTATTGCAGGATCTGCAATTCTTTCCCTCTCTGGTGAGAGGTAGTTTAAGACTTGTTATGTTTCAACATGCCCCTATTCCTTTGGATTTGTTTTCCTTTGGTACTGTTACAAGCCTTAGTTTTAATCCTCATGTTGGAGGATTTTTCTGTTCCTTTTCAAGAATAGTCTTGGAGCTTTTACACTTGACTTGCGTCAAGTTGTGTAGTATCTCTATGTATTATCTTCAGGTTTAATGGAACTGGTCTACCCGACTTTTATATAAAAAAAAAGAAAAAGTAATTAATACGGGCGTGACTTGACACCTAGAGATAGCATTTTGACGAATATAGCGACAATGGTTGGTGATAGTTTTTTTTTCCCTTTCCTCATTATTTTTTTTATGGGGTGAAAAAAAGTAGCATTATTTATTTATACAGATTGTCCTCTTTTTTTTTTTTTTTTTCTAGTGATGTATACATATTTATATTGCATATCTATCTATATTATACTTACTATATATAAAACTACGAAGACAGCGAAATAATCGAAACTACTAAACTATCCTTAACATAATTTTAATTAATTATTGAGTTATAAATTAAAGAAAAAGTATTATTCATTCACTGGGTTGGTTCGTTTTACTGCCGACAAGCAAATAGTATTAAAGAAAAAGTTTCACTGATCTTCTCATATATCTAATATGGGTATTACGTATTACATTGTTGAGCAGGAATTCAAGCTTGAGGCATACAATTATATCAAATCCTTTGGTTCGTTTTATTGCTGCAAATAGTATTAAATAAAAAATTTTGAGTGATCTTCTCATATATCTAATATAGGTTTTAGATTGTTGTGCAGGAATTCAGGCTTGACGCATAGAATTATATTAATCTCCTTTGGTTCTTTTTATTGCGAATTCCCCGGTTTTTTCATTTTTTTTTCAACTGCCTTCACTTTCTGGGTCGTTTTATTCTTCCTGCAAGTTAATTGATTTAAGTCGTGTAGCCTTCTAAGAGACGATAGTATTAAAGAAAAAGTTTCAGTGATCTTCTCATATATATATTACTTGATATCCCTGTACTGCTGAAAGTTATTTATTGTTGAGCAGGAATCCAAGTTTGACGCATATAACTGGTAAAAAAGTTTTTCTTCTCTCTTCACTTTTTTGTTTTCGCATTTGTTGTCCTTCTTTCTTTTTTTTTTCACTCTTCATGTCCCTCAACTCTCGAATTACCGGGCCACCATGTCCTTTTGACCCCCAACAGCCGGTTGGGAGCTGTGGCGCTGACACGTGTCCGTAGGGCCCACTGCAGTTGATTTTATTTTTTTCTCTTTCTTTCTTTCCTTTTTGAATTAAAATGAATAAATTCTATAATAATAAAAAAAGTAAATAATCGTAAAAAAGGCATGTTTAATCTTTATTTTCTTCTCTTTTATTTTAAACTTTTAAATTATTTTTTTCAAAATACCCTACACATAAACACACAGCCACACACACACACCCCTCCTCACCCTGCTTGTAGTTTTTTTTTTTTTTTTTCTCTCTCTCTCTCTCTCTCCCTCACCCAATTTATTGTAATAGTTGCGGTACAAATCCAAATTCTTCTCCTCCCTGCACCTTCCCTGTGTTAGTGTTTATCCATCCATCCATCTCCCTCTCATATTCTGTTCAATTTGAATCAAACAAAACACACACAATGGGTTGTTGTTTGAGCAAGAAGGATGCTGCTTCTCCTCCTCTGAATGCTGCAGCTGCTGCTCTTCCCAATCCTCTTGCAGCTGTGGCGGCCGATAAGCTTGAACAACCGGTAGGGCTCGGAATGGTCCAGCCCGGGGCCCCGGGTGGGCTTCAGGGCGAGGCTCGTGGCGTGCTCCGGTATCCCGGTCACGAATTCGGAGCCGAAGAATGACACATCGAGGGTGATGGACTGGGGGCCGTGGGGTCTGGTGTCGGTGTGGCCTCTGAACCTCTCCTCCCAGTCGTCCCCTTCTTCCTTCTTCCTCAGCGGCTCTTAGTCGAAGAGGCGGTGGGAGTTCAGGGAGAGGACGAGGCGGTTGGTGGACCGGCGGCGGACGAAGACCTCGAAAGGATCGTGGCGGAGGACGGCGTCGTACTCGTCGGAGAGGTAGACGACAGAGGAGGAGCCGCCGTCTTCGGGGGTGAGGCGCTGGAGCCAGACCTTCTTGGAGAGGAAGTCGGGGAGGACGACATCGGGGACCTGGAATCGGTGGTGGGGAGGGTCGAGGGGGATCCTCCACGATTTTTTCCTTTTGTTATTATTATAGAACTGATTTATTTTAGTTCATTAATCAAGGAGCAAAATGTAATTCAAGTTATTTTGTTTTTTGGATAGAATATATTTATATTTTTTTAAATTCTTTTTTCACCTCTATTTATTATAAAAACTAATATAATAAAACCTAAAAAAGGATTTCCAAAAAATAGAAAATAAGAAAGAAAGAGAAAAAAGAAAAATAAATCAGCTGTAGTGGGCCCTACAGACACGTGTCAGCGCCACAGCTCCCAACCGGTTGTTGGGGGTCAAAAGGACATGGTGGCCTGGTAATTCGAGAGTTGAGGGACATGAAGAGTGAAAAAAAAGGAAGAGGGACAACAAATGTGAAAACAAAAAAGTGAAGGGACAAGAAAAACTTTTTTACCGCATATAACTACATCAAATCCATTCTTTAAAATATAATATAATATCGTTTACCTTGACTTAATCAAAGATTTAAGTTTTTTATAATTAATATACATGTATTCAAGTTTTATTACATCAGTTAAGCAGAAAAGAAGTTCTAATCCATCAAGCAAGTAGTGATACCAACCGCCAGGGGCTAACTTAATCTGCATTGCTACATAAATATTGCTACATAAATAACCCAATAAGCGAATACGGCTCAACTTTATTCCTCCTGCAAATTCCCCGGTGTTACTACCTTAATTACTCCTAATTAGCTGACCCCAATCTCCTTCTAATAAAGC
The DNA here is from genome assembly GCA_028386065.3 of Turnera subulata. Classification (NCBI taxonomy): domain Eukaryota; kingdom Viridiplantae; phylum Streptophyta; class Magnoliopsida; order Malpighiales; family Passifloraceae; genus Turnera; species Turnera subulata. Next base: position 40,998 of record JAKUCV010003830.1, read on the forward strand.
ATGTTGGAAAAATTTGACACAAATTAAATCCTATTATTTTAACCGAATACGGCTCGACTTTATTCCTCCTGCAAATTCCCCTGGTAAAATTTCCGTCATTTTACTGAGTTGTTTTAAACTTTTTTAATGGTTAAAATTTTTATCACGGTTAATCTAGGATTTTATCAAAACGAGTTAACTTCCACAACGTTTTTCTTTACTGAAGCTTTGATGTTATTATTCTTATTATGTTATCATTATTATTTTTATTATTAACATTAGTGATGATATTTTAATTATACTAAGATACTGGTTTACCTATATTCCAATAATTTACTAATAAAAAAAAAGAGAAATAAATTTGTTTCCCCTAAATTATTTTTTGAAAGTTAAATTAGATTTTATTGATGTTTAATAATTTATAAAGAATTCTTCTAAATTATATTAGAAGTAAAAAGTTATGTTTATGTATGAAACACGAGGTTCCGTGTAGTTTCGACAGGTACGACGTAGTTTTGGTTAGGCCAACACATAAAACACACAACACCTTGCGTTTTGACCAATGGTATGCGTGGTTTGACTGGGCAGCTTGTGGTTGTTTAAAACTACGTCGTTTCACTGTTGGCAGGGGAAAAATAATTGCCCGACAACACCCATTCTTTCCTTCCCATCTTTCTTTTCTTTCTTTTCTTTTATTCTCCACTTCTTCTCTTTTCCCCGTTTTTCTTCCGCCGCCCTACCCCACTTCCTTCTTTCTTTCTTTCTTTTCCTCCTTGTCTTTTCTTCCCTTCTTCCTCTTTATTTCTCTTTCCCTTCACCGATTTTCTCACGCCTCACCTCCATCACCTACCACATCTACTCCTCCACTGCCTCCTTCTCCTTCATGCCGCTCTCCCTTTCACCCTCAAGCACGCTGCCGCCTTCTTTTCCATCAATTGCCGCCGTAGATGCCGAGCACAGGAGTGACATCGCCGCCCTCACCCCTGCTCGCGACCGCCGCCTTGCCTCCTATGCCACTATAGCTAAACGACGACGCCATCCGAGACGAGCTTGGCACCACCAGAGGATTGAGCTCGAGCCGCCACCGTGCACAGGAGGTCCGATCTCCTCTCCTCCTCAAATCTGTTTTGCCGTTTTGCTCTGTTTCCTCTTCCTCTGTCACCGACGTGCTTCAAGCCTTCCTCTCCTTCGATCCAGCCTCTAAGCCAGCAGCAGGACCGACAGAGCTCGCTGCTCACAGACCGAAGCCGGAGACGCCGAAGGGGCAAGCTGCTGCTCGCGTGACCCTTCCCTGCCTTCGATCTGCCGTCGCCGTCGTGTGGGTAAGATCCGGCGACGATCCGTACCCCCTTCCTTTTCCTTTCTTCCTTAACCCGATTGTTATGTGTTTGAACTGATCGGGTCTGGTTGTTGCTTTTACTGTGGGTCGGTTGTCTTTTGGGGTTTCGGTGGATGCGTGTGGGTGTGATGATGCCGATGGGGCTATTGTGGTTGTGAGTCTGTTAACTGCGGTCTAAGCATAATTGAGATTCCAGTTGTATTTTGAGATGTGTCTCTCAGATGAGCTATGAGGAGGAGAGCCTGCTCGGGAACTATGATTGAGAAGGTATACTGGAATAGTAATAATCTCAGTATTTCAACGTCACGTGAAAAGGTAGAGGTACGACCGGATGGTTAGAGACTATTTTGTGGTGGCCATGATCGGGTTACTTGTGATAAGCATGTCTATGCTTGGGATGTCTATCCCTGTTTGATTTGATATTGGGATGTCTATCCCGGGTTCTGTTTTGATCTGGCACCCGGAATGAGTTGATAACCTGGTACGACCAAAGCTGATCATGTGAGGTTGACCAGATTATTGAAAGTCGGAGAGAAAAATAAAAATACTAAATGTCACGATTAGTTGATGGTACGGCCAGAGGCAGTGGTCTGGGTTTGTAATGACCCTGTGATTTTGATTTGGCCCGTAACGGCCTGTGATTTGATTTGGACCCGTAACGGTCCTGTGATTGTTTTACGTGGAGGTACCAGTGCGTGATCCATGGGCTAGCTAGTTTGGCTACCGGCATGACCAACTTCTAACTTGTGACAGGGCACCATTAAATCATTAATAAAACTTCTCAAATCTAATGTAGGATGTCTAGAAGTGGGAGGACGGTTGTTGTGTCCCAGTCGGGTGTGGGGAAGTGTAGTCACATTGTTGTTATCGATGTTATTCGTGATGACATGATTTTGAGTAGTGTTACTCCTGCTTGATGGTTATTGTAATTGGTTGTAACAGTGATCACTCTATTGCCACTACTGCATGTGCGTTGTTGTGTCCATATTATTATTTTGATAATTTCTTCTCTTGTCCTGATGCTCTTGGATTTGATGCTTGGTGTTATTACGGTTGCTTGTATACTTCGGTTTATTTTTTTATCGGTGAGACAGTGGTTGCTCTCACCCCTCACACAGTCCTTGTAGGATAGATCAGGATAGCATTCCGATGGCTGCGGTGTACCCTCGGGCAGGACTCAGATCCATTAGGTTGCATCGGGCTTTGCATATATTGTTTATCAGTCTATGTTTGCTTCCGCTGTGCTGTTGTTGATATTCCCGAGGACGGGTGACATGTTTGAGGCATAAGGCCAATGGGCCGATTTACTAAATTATATACTGTTTGTGCCACGTGTCGGTACTGTTACTCAGTAATTACTATGTATTGGGTAAATAGTAGTCGGGGCGTTTCATCCCGGTGTTGCTACCTTAATTCCTCCTAATTAGCTGACCCCAATCTCCTTTAAATAAAGTATGTTGGAAAATTTTGACACATCAAGAATTAAATCCTATTATTTTTTCTTAAAATTCTTACAGAAATTATTTTTTGAATTCATGCTTTTGTGAATCGGTTGATGATTAAGAAGTTGCTTAGGCCTAATTAGTATGATTATTAACATAAGGCATGGATTAAATTGTGACATTGATTATAATATTATAATATGCCTTGAAATACAATTTAATATGGCAATTATTATTATATGATTAAATGCACTAACTAGGTTTTGATTATGACAAACCTATACAAACCTATGTATAGCATCTTGTGCTTCTAACCATGATTTGCAGCTCACACAAGTGGCCAATCCGTGATCAACTCCTAGGAAGAAGAAGTGAGTGGGATTGGAGAGTGTGTTACTGCACATGAGATGTCGCTTTCACCAAAAGACATTCATGTGACTTGATTTGTTTAACCCCTATGGGGATTGGTCAATGGAACCTAGTACACTACCATTTGTGGAATTTGAATCAATGAAAAGGCTACCTTAAACAAATCAAATGTCAGCTGAATTCAAACTTCCTAGGACCAACCTAGGACTACGCTAAACAATGACATCAATGACAAAAAACTGCTGACCGCTGGATCTCGTGCCAAAGTGAAAGGGACAATAGGCAAAGTGAACGTTGACACTCTGGCGCCTCGAAAGATAAACCAGCTGGATGGAAAGGGACATGTAATGGATCTTTTGAATTGCCACAGTCCAACTTGCCTACATAATGTGATGCTGATTCAAGGAGAACCTCAGAGCTGCTAAACCGAGATTCAATATTCAAGGAAAGTTAGTGCACTTGCAGTTCTCAAGTCAAGCTAAAGAGAGAGAGAGATAAACACTTTTCTTAGTTATTCATTGTGAGACAATCTTTGAAGGGAAAAGTTGTTGTACTTAGTTATAGCTTCTGTATCAAAGAATTTTCTGTAAGGCAAAGCTAGGGAAAGCTTTGTGGTGAATGTGTGAGGTTTGAGTTGAGCCTAAGGGAAAAACTTGTATTTTAAGTTAGTGGTTGAACCCGTGAAAAACCATAATAAGAGTTAGTTAGAAATCTCAAGGGGGGATCCTTGAGTAGTGGATGTAGTCCTGTGTGGCGAACCACTATAAATCGTGTGTCCAATTATCTCTAATCCTTCCTCCTTGTGTGTTAATTAGTTTGTTCATTAGTGTTCTTAAACACAAAACCCAAACATATAAACACTTTGGCATTAGAGACACCAAATCGGGTTTAATCCGAAAAGGCTAATTCACCCCCCCCCCTCTTAGCCACTTTGGGCCAACAATTGGTAGCGGAGCAAGGTATCTCCATTTGTGGATTAACCTCCAGGAGACAAGATCATGGCATTTGAGGGGAACAACATCAACAACGCACCTTTCTTCAATGGTCTCAACTTTGATCATTGGAAGTTTCGCATGAAGACGTTTCTGGAAGGAAATGATTTAGAGATGTGGCAAGTTGTGAACTCACCATATTCACGTCCAGCTAAAGGCATGCAATTCTGGAGTGAAGGTCAAATGAAGACAGCAAGACTAGATGCCCAAGCAAAGAATATACTCCTTTGTAGCATCAGCCATGCCGAATTTGAAAGAGTTCGGTCTTGCAACACCGCACATGAAATTTGGAGTCTTCTTTGTGTAGCTCATGATGGTACCAATCAAGTTAAAGAATCCAAGATGAACAGACTCATGAGAGACTTCAAGCTATTCCAAATGAGAAGTGATGAGTCCATTCAAGACCTAGACACAAGGTTCATAATTTTATGCAACAACCTTGCATGTCTAGGGAAAGTGATCACAACAAAGGAGAAGGTAACCAAAATCCTTAGATCCCTTCCGGCTGAATGGGAACCCAAAGTCACAGCCATTGAGGAAGCCAAAAATGTAAATATGCTTACTTATAATGAGCTCATGGGAAACCTCATTATGTATAGCTCAAAATTTGAAGAAAGATCCAAAAAGAAGAAAGAGTTAGCTTTCAATGCACAAGAGGATGATTCTGAGAGTGATTCAGAAACAGCTCTTATCACTCGCAAAATTTTCAAGCTCCTCAAGAAAAAAAATCAAAACGAAAGAAGCTCTAGAGGAGTCAAACTTGAAGAGCCAATGAAGAATCAACATCTTTGTTATCGCCCTAGACATATTAATGCGGATTGTCCCTTGCAAAGAAAACCCAAGTTTGATGCTTCTAACGACAAAGGAAAGAAGGCAATGGCAGCATGGGATGATCTAGATTCTGAGAGTGATTCAGAACAAGAAGAAGCTGCCAAAACATGTCTCATGGCAAGAGAAGACAATGAGGTAATCGACTCTAACTCCTCTGAATGTGATTCTGATGATATACATGATGCATATGATGAGTTATTTAGGAGTTTTAAGAAAATGGCAAAAGAAAACGTACTGCTTAAAAGAAAAAAAGAATCTTTAGAGTTAGAAAAGTCAGATCAACAAGCTAAATGTGAAAAACTAGAAGAAGAACTAATCGCCTGCAGTTCTGGCATCGTTGACGCCAAAACGAGTCAGGAAGCTTTGAAAAGCACATATAGTGAGCTAGAGAAGAAAATGCTTGCTAAAAAAGAGCAACATGATAAGAATCTAGAAGAAAACAGTAAACTAACAAAGCTTGTAGAACACCTGAATGATATGCTAACAAAATTTGAAGATGGAAGCAAAAGGGCTTGATATGATTCTTGGACAACAAAGACATACTTTACAAAAGATAGGTCTTGGTGCTACTTACAATGTGCTTGAGCTTAAGAAATCTCATAACCATGTTCACCGTCATACTAGAAGAACTAAATCACATAGAAATATGTTTGTTGAGTCTAGTGAGAAACTTCAGAATCATATTACTTGTCACCTTTGTAGTAGGATTGGACATGGTATAAAGAATTGCATATTTAGGAATAAACATTATCCAATTAAGTTCATGTAGGTACCTAAAAGTACCAAAACTAACCTCCAAGGACCCAAGCTTGTGTGGGTACCAAAAACCTAATTATCCTACAGGAAAAGAGGGATCAATGGGTACTCGATAGTGGATGCTCAAAACACATGACCGAGACCCATGTATGTTCATATCCCTCCACTCAATAGGCCGACGATTTGGCGTCTTAGGTGCCAAATCGAAAGGCAAAGTTCTGGGTACAGGTAATGCGAGTAAGGATCTAATGCGAGTAACATTATCCAATTAAGTTCATGTAGGTACCTAAAAGTACCAAAACTAACCTCCAAGGACCCAAGCTTGTGTGGGTACCAAAAACCTAATTATCCTACAGGAAAAGAGGGATCAATGGATACTCGATAGTGGATGCTCAAAACACATGACCGAGACCCATGTATGTTCATATCCCTCCACTCAATAGGCCGACGATCTGGCGTCTTAGGTGCCAAATCGAAAGGCAAAGTTCTGGGTACAGGTAATGCGAGTAAGGATCTTATGATTGAATATGTGCTATTAGTTGATAATCTGAAGGTCAATCTCTTGTGTATATGACAACTCTATGATCGTGGTTGCAAAGTTACCTTTGAAGTAAATGGATGTTCGATAACTAGCATTGAGAAAAACAACATAATCCTCACGGGAAAATGGATAAGAAATCTATGCTCCACTAATATATGCTATGTTGCTAACCTTGCAAACAAGTGTTTTAATGTTAAGCACAGAAACTCTTGAGTTATAACATAGAAGGTTGAGACATGCGTACATAGAACTCATGTCAAACCTACTAAAGAAGGAGCTTGTAAGAGGACTTCCATCAATGAAGTTTGAAAAAATAAGGATATGCCGAGTTTGTCAACTAGACAAACAATCCAACAGCTCTTTCAAACCTATGAATGCTCTAGCAACATCCCAGCTATTGAAACTTTTAAATCTTGATCTCTTTGGGCTAATGAGGATGGTAAGTCTAGGAGGTAAGCAATGTACTTTTGTTATTATAGATGATTACTCATGCTTTACTTGGGATAATCTCTCTAGCTCAAAAGGATCATGCTCTTTATGAGTTTGCATCTTTAGTTAAAAAGCTACAGAATGAGAAAGAGTATAGGTTAGCAAAGATTAGAAGTGATATCTTTTAATCACTTCTGTGAAGAAAATGGCATTAACCATATCTTTTCGGCCCCTAAAACTTCCCAACAAAATGGGGCTGTTGAGAGGAAGAACTGAACCTTTCATGAGATGGCAAGAACCATGTTAAATGAACATAATCTTCCTTCTTACCTCTGGGTAGAAGTTGTCAACACAGCTCCTTACATCCTAAATAGAGTAACCATTAGATCTACACTATAAAAGACTCCCTATGAGATTTGGAATGATAGGAAACCAAACATTAGTTACTTTAAGGTTTTGGGGTCTAATTGCTTCATATTGAATACAAAGGATTACTCGGTAAAATTGATGCAAAATCTGATGAGGGTATATTCCTTGGGTATTCATCTAAAAGTAAGGCTTATTATGTATATAATAGATGGTCAATGATGGTAGAGGAATCTATGCATGTTTTTTTTGATGAATTTGTTTGTACTAACAATCTTGAAGATGCTGTAGAAGTGGAGAATCAAAATCCACAACCTCAAAGTGCAGATACACATGAAACAGAAAATTAGGAAGACAACAAGGCTAAAACATCAAGCCCATCTAATGAGACAAATGCACTTGAGAAAGAACCTCCATCCAGTGAAGAGCAACCGCTTTTGGCATTTATGATGCCAAAATGTCTTTCAACAGATGCAATCATAGGGAACCATCAAGAGGAGTTTCAAATCGCTCATCAATCCGCAACATCAATTCACATCAGGCGTTAATTTCTCTCACAAATAGGGCCAAAGAATGTTGCTGATGCTATAAATGATTATGGCTATGCAAAGATGAGTTAAATCAATTTGAGAGAAGTGATGTTTGGGAATTGGTGGAAAGACTTAGTCAATTTGAATGCTTTTAGCATTTGCTTCCCACAAGGGATTCAAGCTCTATGAAATGGATGTGAAGAGTGCCTTCCTAAATTATTTCATCATGGAGGAAGTCTATGTTGAGCAACCTCCCGAATTTGAAGATTTTAAACATCCCGATCATGTGTTCATGTTGAAAAAGGCACTATATGGCTTGAAGCATGCACTAAGGGCTTGGTATGATAGGTTAAGTACATTCTTATTCTCTCAAGACTTTACTAAAGGAAAGGTTGATTCTATACTCTTTGTGTAACATTATAAAAATGACTTGATTATTGTCCAAATTGTGTGGATGACATACTATTTGGTACTACTAACAATTCTTTGTGGAAAGAATTTGAAAAGATGATGCACACTGAATTTGAGAAGAGCATGATGGGAGAATTTACATTCTTTCTCGGGTTCCAAGTCAAGCAATAAAGTTATGGAATATTCATAAGTCAAGAAAAATACACTAAGGAGTTACTCAGATGATTTGGCATGGATGGTGCCAAAACGAGTCCGACTCCAATGAACACATCAACTAAGCTAGACAAAGACAAACAAGGTAAAGATGTGGACATAAAGACATACAGAGGTATGATTGGAAGTCTTCTTTACCTCACTGCTATTAGACCTGATATTATGTTCAGTGTTTGTCTATGTGCTAGGTTCTAAGCATGTCCGAAGGAGTCTTATTTGACGGATCTTTAAATATTTAAAAGGAACTCCATATTTAGGACTTTAGTATCATAGAGCTGAAGTGTTTGAACTAATTGGGTACTCTGATGCTGACTTTACTGCATATATTCTTGATCGAAAAAGCACCAGTAGTACTTGCCAATTCTTTGGACAATCACTTGTTTCATGGGCTAGTATGAAACAAACTTTGCTTGATTATGGTCTTACATATAATAATGCGCTAATTATGTGTGTTAGTTCAAGTGCCACAAATCTCATTAAGAATCCAGTTCAATATTCAAGAACTAAACACATTAAAATTAGACATCACTTTGTTCAAAATCATGTGCTTTAGAAGGATATAATGCTTGATTTTGTCAAGACCAAGAGTCAATTGGCAGATATATTTATAAAGCCCTTGAAGATGGACCAGTTCAACAAGATTCTCTTGGAGCTTGGCATGTGCAATCCTCCTCAAATCAATTAATACACCAGGTGATATTCTTCCTTTATTTTTGTCGTCCAAAGCATCACTTACACACACATCACTAGACATTGCATATGGACTGTGATAATAAGTCAAAGAGAAGGCTCACATGATCATCAATTGAGTATTCCTAAAGAGGAAGAAAAAGAGGTGAAAAATGGCATGGCAGATTCGTAGGATGCAAACTGGGCATGTTTTATGGTTTCTAAAAGGCAAGAATCTAATTGAAGTAAGAGGATGTTGATTCGATTGAGGAGAAAACATACAGCACAAGATTCTATGTATATGTGAGAAAAAGTTGTGCTAAAGGGAGAGAAAGAATGCTAAGAGATAAAGAGCTTACTCTATGGTTTTTGAAAAAAGCAATTTTTGAGCTAAGGAAAGAGTGTATGCTCTTAGGTGCACAAGTTATATGGGAAATAGTGAAAAAGCTAAACTAAATAAAGAATGGAAGAAAACGTGGGGTGATGAAAGAGAAGCTAGAGATACCAGCGCCTAAGAAGCTGAAAACTAGGGATTCCTATCAGAAAAAGAAGCCATGCAGGGAGACTCTCTCACCTCTTGGCCAAATTCAAAACCTTTGGTTATGTCATTTAAACCCACTTCTTTACTTATTCCCACAAACCTGTAGTTACTAAGTTTAATCCCACTCATACAAGGTAACTATCATATTTCCATTAATTAGTCATTAATATGGAAAAAGTGTGTGATATTCAAAAACACGATAAGGAAAGAGAGTGAGACTTCGGGTGAAACCCTCAACTGATCCTCTGTAACGTCCCGGTTTATCGACTGTCACTACAGACCAACACGGGACCTTTCCAACATGCTTTGTCCTCATTCGCACGTTTCCGGGGAAAACTTCCCAGGAGGTCTAGAATTTCTCCAAGTCAAGCACGTTTAACTTTAGAGTTCTTCTGGAATGAGCCCCGAAAAGGTAGGTGCACCTTGTTGATATAGTTAGTACCCATCAAAACATTTAAGCTATTCTCGATTGTGCAGTCCCATACCTGTACAACCTCGAAATCACTTCATTTGAGCTATTCTTAATTATACAGTCCAATACCCGTATAATTATGAAATCGCCCCAACTATGCAGCCCCATCCCTACACAGTCTCAGGATCTCTCTTATTCCGGTGTGGATTCGGTTCATTCCTGTGCCCCTCCTTCTAGAAGCCTGCCAGAAGCCGCTCCTTGTCCATACTCATCCCGGCACCGGCGTACACTTCCCGCCCTCATAGACCCCGGGTGTCACAGGCCCACCAGCTTCCGCTAGGTTCGTCCCCGAACCCTGCACCGTACTAGGGGAGTTCTGGAGCTCCGCTACCAACTTGAAGCGCCCCGACCCGTAATTACCGTACATAGTAAACACGTGCCGGAACTGTGACGATCCAACCAAAATAAGCCCAGCATACAGTGTATTCAACATGAACACGGGCTCAACAGCCCAAAAGTAATAACGTCATTAACAACATAATCGGCCCAATGGCCCAACAATAACAAAATAATGCACAGCGGAAGACTTTAATAACTCACAAACACTGTATGCGACACTGATGCAAACTATGGATCCGAGCCCTGTCCAAGGGATAACGCTGCAGCTTGTCTGGAATGCACCGAACCTGTACAACAAACAACTCATCCTATAGGATGAAAGCCCACAGGTGAGGGGTGAGTCCGAAGTGCTCATCGACGAAGGAAAGACAATCAATATGCACACTATAAAACTCAAGGTCCAAAAACAGGCAAAAACCGCCAAATACATGCCAAACCGAAAGACTGGACCCAAAATCGGTCCAAGACCAAAAAGACTCAATAAAATCCAATTATCCAATTTTATCTTTCCGGGCCCTGTCACTGATAAGCTAGGGTCGTACCAGGTTATCAACCTGTTCCTGGTGCCAGATCAAAAAGAACCCGGGATCAACATCCCAATATCAAACTCAGGGATCAACATCCCAATCAAACCGGCATCAACATGCCCATCACAAGTAACCCAGATCATGGCACCACGAAACAGTCTCAAACCATCCGGTCGTACCTCTACTTACCACGTGACAATTATAATACCGTCATTAAAATCACATCACAGGGATCGACATCCCTAACCAAAATACCGGGATAGACATCCCAAACCATACCAAGGATCGACATCCTTGTCACAATTTATTAATTAATTCCATTATTCTTATACCAAAAGACTTAAAGGTAAATACCCAAAACTCTACGTACGGGGATAAACATCCCAAAATCAAATCATAGCACCGGGATAAACATCCCGACAACAAACACAACAAATGCAGCAACTAACAGTGCAACAACCATCAAACACAACAACCGAGTAATATAGGCACATATTGAAGGAAATCCATCCTCACCTTGGCTGATTACTCAACTCCGGAAACAATGACCGGTACGACGCCGGCTCCTCGGGAAACTGCCCGATATCCGAACCTATACAACCAAAACAATATACACACATATAAATGCACATAATCGGTATACTATGACGCCAATACTACGGTATATACCCATCCCGGTTACATATCCGTTATTATCTCCATTTACCGAAAATATTTTACCGTACGTATATCCGAATACTACTTCGGTACCATACTTTAATTAAAACACTTTTCAAAATATATTTTCATAAAATAATTATAATTTCCAAAATTATAATCATCATAATTTTTCCAGAAAATAACAACCTATTTATAATTTCTAGAAAATATATATATAGTATCTATCTTTTTCTAAATATATGATAATATTTCCAACACAAAATATAATTAACTTTAATTTCCAAAATACATATTTATTTACATATACCACAATCATAATTTTCCAGATGAAATAATATACATATTAAATTTCCAGAAAATTAATTTCATGATATATATATATTTTCCAAGTAATATTAGTTTTTCCAAAACATAACTTAATTATTTATCAAAGTAAATATGTTTATATTTTAATGAAAATACTAGAGTTAAATTGGAAATAATTTTCTCAAAATAACTATATAATTTTTTTCCAAAAATATATACCAGATTGTAAATAAATAAATATATATAAACATAAATTGTTTTTTTTAAATTAACGGACTGGGCTGAACAGAACTAGGCCCAGGCTCGCACTGTGGCGAGTCGGTCGTGCTTGGTGGTCGAATGTCGTTTGAGGACGGCAGATGTGGGTTCGTTTATGTCGCTGGTGGTTCTGTGCTTCCAAACAGTGAGGCTGTGGTGTCGAGTTGTTCGGTTTGACAGATCCGAGTCGTGCTTGTGAGATTCCGGGCAGAGGCTCTATGGGCTCTGGTGCTTGGTGTAGTTCCGGACAGAAGGTTCCTAGGCTCGGATTATTGTGTGATTTCAGCAGCAGGCTGGTGTGGTCTGCATGCTCTTGCTTGACGGACTAGGGTTGTTGGAGGGTGGACTTGGTTCCTGCCGTGCTAGGAGTTTAATTCCGGTAAGTGTTTCCGGCACCCTTCTTGACTACAGATTGTTCATGGTGTTCTTGAGAAGGGAATGCATTGTTGATTTGAGTATGATTGTTGCTTTGAAGTTCGGTAGGGGTGTTTGCACGCTGTTTCGGAATTTTGGTGAACGCTCTGATGAGCTCGGGTCACTGTTCCGGCGAGGGTAGACCGGAATCCGGCGAGCTGGAAGGAAGAGTATTCACCGGCATTTCACGGTATTTCTCCCGAAGATGTTTTGTATTTTAAATTCTATACTTGGCATGTATTAATTAAACAAGAATGATTGTTGTACCGGGACTTGCCGGGATTAGTGGAAATCGTGTGTGGGAGTGAGTGGCACATGGCCGGAATGTCTCCGACGTGCGAAATTTCCTTAGGTCGGGGGATTTTGGGCTCGGGTATGACCATAGAGCGGAAATTAAGAAATCGGGCCCAAGCCTGTTAATTGATATATTAATTAGAGAAATGATAATTGGACTTATTAGAGATGGGCTTTAAGCCCAAAGGACATATATTGATTTAAATGTGGACTTTAAACTGGATAAGGATTTTGGACTTAGTTGGGCTTTAGGCTTGTGAACCATAGACCCGTGACATAATGGAGATGTGGACCATAAGTGGGATCGGATCTTTGGGCTTCACTCTGACCTTGGTAGTATCGGACTTAGACTCACGTTTGACGGACATATTCGGGCTATAATGCTTAGATCGATACAGGGATTTAACCACATAATTAGTTTGCATCTGTCATGTTCTATGCTGGTCATGTAAGTGATCATGTTGTGTTAATATATAGGGCATGTCGAGGCAAGGCAGTGTACCGGATTTTCTTCCAATGCAAATTTTTTAGCCAGGTGAGGACTTATAAACCTTTGTATGCATTACTGCCTACAATGCTCGGTTAATTGTCTTGGTATATAAAGTGGTATTAATTGTTGGTCTTGAATGCTGTATGCATGCTTGTCTGATGTGCTGATGTTGTTAATTGTAAATTGTATATATTGATGATACCTCTGATGCAGTGTGCATGATTATGTGAACTGTGTACCAGTGTGATTTAATATGCCTGTCGAGCATGACTTGTTTTGCGTGTTAAATAACGTGATAAATGGTTTTGTGGTTTGTGTGGTGGACTGTGGGCTGGAGGCCCGGATTTGAGTATAAGAGGTTAATTCCACACAACCATGTTTGAAATAACGTATGGTACAATTCTTAAAGGATAATTGAGAACAAAATACTATAATAATTCTACTGTGGGGCTGTTGACCAGTTGGTTCGAGCGAGAAGTGATACCCCTCGGGATTTTATGCGGTTAGCATATGGGTCTGTTATGACCGGTTCTACCTCCCTCCTTCTACCTCCCCCTTTCTACCTCCCTCTTTCTCTCTGTCTCTCTCTCTCTCTATGGATATGTTTGGGCTTCGTGCCTGGTTTATTTGGGCTTATGCCTGGTTGTCTCATGAGACGGGACCGAGCTCGACGCACACAGTAGAGAGCCGTAATAAAATATTTGAACCTAATAACAAAGATAATAAGATAAGTAATGATAAGTGATGGTTGAAGTCTGGTGATGACTGGTGTTGTGTGCTGTGAATTGTTTGTGCTCTGTGTTTGCTATTGCCTGATGCCGGTGTACTTGTAGTTGATTTGTAATTGTATATTATTGGTTTATTTGTGGTAAGACAGTGGTTGGTCTCACCCCCTCACAGTCTTGTCACAGGTTAACTGTTCTTTGAGCAGTGGTACATATCAGCAGGTGGCAGTGCTTTCCTCCTCGGGTCGGATCCATAGGGTGCACTGCTTTCATATTTGATTACGTATTTGTCTTCCGCTGCATACTCTATTTGATATACTGTATTGTCTTTATATTGCATAATTAATGATTTTTCTTGATTTTATTGTATCCCGGAGGAGAAGGGCATTTTGGCCACTTCACATGATATAATTAATCTAATGGATAATTTGGGATACGGTGTTTCAGTTGATTATATTTTCGTGTCCCGGGAATGATAAGGGCAATTTGGTCATTTTATATTCAAATACTATCTTATATTAATAAATTGGGACACGGGTGTTTCAGTTGATGCCAGATCGTCTGGTTATCTGCTGACCTGGTGCTCACTTAGGATCATGCATGCTTTTACTTTTGCTTGTTTATCTGGTTCTGGCACTTTGCGGTTAGTTTTGGCATCTTCAGAGCCAATATGTTTATCTGCTGCTGTTTATTTGGTTCTTGTCTCTGTTATTTGTTGTTGTTGTTTCTGTTATGGCCTCATCTGAGCCAATCTGTCTACCTTTGTTGTGCTTTTTGTGATGCCAAAAGGGGGAGAGAACTATGGGAGATCACGGGGACATGTGGAATTGTGTTTTTCGACATGTTCATTTTATTTCATTTAATACATTGTGGCTTACAAAATTGATGTCTTAAATTTATTCTTCTGCTCCTTATGCTCTAACCATTTGAATGATGCACAAATTGGATAAATATTTTAGTTAGGGGCAGTATCTGTTAAGGGGGAGCTTAGAATACACAAAATTCACATCTCCACATTGTTTAAGGTTTGTCATCATCAAAAAGTGGGAGAATGTGAACCGGTTGATGATTAGGAAGTTGCTTAGGCCTAATTAAGTATGATTATTAACATAAGGCATGGATTAAATTGTGATATTGATTATAATATTATAATATGCCTTTAAATACAATTTAATATGCCAATTATTATTATATGATTAAATGCACTAACTAGGTTTTGATTATGACAAACCTATACAAATTTATGTAAAGCATCTTATGCTTCTAACCATGATTTGCAGCTCACACAAGTACCCAATCCGTGATCAACTCCTTGGAAGAAGAAGTGAGTGGGATTAGAGAATGTGTTAGTGCACATGAGATGTCGCTTTCACCAAATGACATCTATGTGACTTGATTTGTTTAATCCCTATGGGGATTGGTCAAAGGAACCTAGTACAGTACCATTTTTGGAATTTGAATCAATGAAAAGGCTACCTTAAACAAATCAAATGTCAGCTGAATTCACACTTCCTAGGACCAACCTAGGACTATGCTAAACAATGACATCAATGACAAAAAGCTGCTGACCGCTGGATCTCGTGCCAAAGTGAAAGGGACAACAGGTAAAGTGAACGTTGACACTCTGGCGTCTCGAAAGACAAACTAGCTGGATGGAAAGGGACATGTAACGGATCTTTTGAATTGCCACCATCCAAATTGCCTATATAATGTGATGTTGATTCAAGGAGAACCTCAGAGCTGCTAAACCGAGATTCAATATTCAAGCAAAGTTAGTGCACTTGCAGTTCTCAAGTCAAGCTAAAGAGAGAGAGATAAACACTTTTCTTAGTTCATTCATTGTGAGACAGTCTTTGAAGGGAAAAGTTGTTGTACTTAGTTATAGCTTCTGTAACAAAGGGTTTTCTGTAAGGCAAAGCTAGGGAAAGCTTTGTGGTGAGTGTGTAAGGTTTGAGTTGAGCCTAAGGGAAAAACTTGTATTTTAGGTTAATGGTTGAACCCGTGAAAAACCATAATAAGAGTTAGCTAGAAATCTCAAGGGGGGATCCTTGAGTAGTGGATGTAGTCCTGCATGGCGAACCACTATAAATCGTATGTCCAATTATCTGTAATCCTTCCTCATTGTGTGTTAATTAGTTTGTTCATTAGTGTTCTTAAACACAAAACCCAAACACATAAACACTTTGGCATTAGAGACACCAAATCGGGTTTAATCCGAAAAGGCTAATTCACCCCCCCCCCCCTCTTAGCCACTTTGGGCCAACAGCTTTGCCAATCTCATCATCTCTAACAGATGCAAAGTTTGTATTTCTTTTTTACTTTTTTATCTATTTGTTTGTTATATTTTAGGGTTTTTGGATTTTTTGGGCCTCCGTGTTTAGTGGTTTGGCCAATTTGGTACCCCGACCATTTTTTTTTTGCCGGGCATATACCCCGAGAGTGCATGGGCAGGCCAAACGTATACCCCTGGTCAGGCACCTGCTGACGTGGAGGCTGCCCGAGTATTTGCTCGTGTTACTGTAGCAAAACGACGTCGTTTTAAGTGAAAAAAATGACACCGTTTCATGCCACGTCGGACACAGGTGGCTTAGTGGGTCCCACTTCACTCAAAGCCAATCCTCTAAAATGACGTTGTTTTGCTACAGTAACACGCGCAAATACCTCGGACAGCCTCCACGTCAGCAGGTGCCTGACCAGGGATATACGTTTGGCCTGCCCATGCAAACTCGGGGTATATGCCCAGCCAAAAAAAATGTCGGGGTACCAAATTGGCCAAACCACTAAACATAGGGGCCCAAAAAACCCGAAAACCCTTATTTTTTAATAGAGGATAATTGAAATGAAATTATTCTTGATATAATTGTCTAAGAAAGAAAAAGGGGACTTACTATAGTCGATTGACTGAACAATAGAGACAAGCATATATAGCAAGAAATATGCAGAATAGAAAGAAAATGTATCTTGGAAATATCTCATGTGATGAATTAACTACACATATAACATGGAACTTGCATCTTCAAAACAAGGAGTGTATACATTCAAAGCACAAGGCCAGATTTATGACAATTTGCCGAGTTTGATGCCAACAGAAAACACCCCAAATATTTTCAGCTTTACTTTTACGATACTGACAATGAATTGTATAGCAGGATGCAAGTCATTAAAGATTTGAATGAATGTGTCGTAAAGAAGTTGGTGGATATTCTTGAAGGAAACCCTTATGCACAGTTTCTGAAAACATTAATAGATTTCCCTTCTTTTAATAAGCTTCAAATACATATCCATACAAATTTATCTCTTGATCGGCATCTGTACAATGCACCTACATAGAACAAGTAGCTGCAATATGGATTGAAGGTAATGCTTCCAATGTACCTTTTGAGAGAGATTTTGTTGTTCATACTCATTCTGGACAGAAACATAGGGTGATGCATTCTTACAGTTGTTATGACGCATTGCAATATCCTCTACTGTTTCCTAAAGGCGAAGTTGGTTGGCATCTAAATATCAAGAAAAGAAATCAAGTGAATGGTGGATCTAGAAATATCACTGTTAACAACAATAAAAATGGCCATGTATTTTCATCTGTTGACGAAATATTCAAACGTGAAAATCAAAGTATGTAATACGATTATCTCCTAATAGATTTTTATTAATATATCATCAATTGCATAACTACAAATTTTAGAGTATTGGTAATTTTTAAAAGTATATATAAGAAAAAAAGAAAAAGTAAAAATTTTATTTAATATTATTATATATGTATTTATGTGCAGGAGTGCAAGCGTCTACCTCTTCAAAAGCTTCTTGTAGAGAGTACTACTGTTATAAACTTCAAATCAGATATCATGAACGAATGGTGCTGATATTAATGAATGAAAAGTAAGTAAAAATTCAATTTATGTATAATAGCTTTTACCTATAATATTTATTTAATTTTAATACTACCTGTCATTTTATATTCAGGAATGAACAATTGACACTAATCCTATGGGGTGATATGGCGGAGCAAGAGGGACAAAAATTATATAAAAATGAAGATAAATTCCAAGTCATTGCAATTTCAGACATCAGAATAACAGAATATAATGGTAAACAATTTACAAAAAATTGTTTGGAAGCATTATGAAACGCCCTAACCCATATTTACCGTACACAGTAAACACGTGCCGGAACTGTAACGACATATAACAAGTAATCCAGCCCAATGGCCCAAAGAAAATATCAATGAGTAAATCCAAGAAACCGGCCCAACGGCTCAATGTCACAACATAAACATAAAAAACCTGGCCCATCGGCCCAACATCAAAACATGTCACCCAAACCCCGGAAACATCAACAATAACACAACCGGCCCAATGGCCCAACAATAGCAATAAACAGCACAGCGGAAGACTTAACAACTCACAAAGACACTGTATGCTACCCATGATGCAACTAATGGCTCCGAGTCCCGTCCAAGGGATGGCGCCGCAGCCTGTCTGGAATGCAACATACCTGAACCACAAATAACTCAACCTACGGGATGAAAGCCCGCAGGTGAGAGGTGAGTCCGAAGTGCCCACCGGGTAAAACCCATAAGCAAATATACATATACAAACAACCGTAAATTCCCAAGTCACATCACCAACAATTAACTAAGGTTCTCACGAACCTTAAATGACACACTTGTGATTCTAGACACGCTATTCCAATTTTATTATCAGGGCCCCTATCACAAGATAAATGATGGCCGTCGCCTAGTAGTCAAGCTAGCTAGCCCGTGGACCCCGCCCTGGTACCTCCACGTATAACTGGCACAGACAGGGAGCAGACCCCAAGCACACTCTCCCCCAGCGCCTAAAAATAATAATTGGTACAGACAAGGAGCAGACCCCAAGCACACTCTCCCCCAGCACCATAAAAATAAGACTACCATCTGGCTGTTCCAACATTTAACTGTAACTTACTAGACGTCTAAGTGTATTCAATTTTATTATTTTCTTTTCCCTCGACTAGTTACTACATTTCTATCATCCGACCATTATCTCATTATCCCGAGCAGGCTCGCAGCCTCTCCGCTCGTCTGGATAATACAAACTTATTCCAAACTGTCATCCCATACCAGTACTCCCGGTATTCAACTCACACAAGACTCTCAGTCAACAACAATAATAACAAACTCAACAGTAGTAATAATTTCAACAACATCATTAGCAACAATTATCAACTTAATTCCTCTCAAAACAAACCATACACAACCACAAAGTATCATACCAGCAACATCGCACACAGTAAACAAACAACAACTTGATATCACGGGCAGTATATAAATATTTACTTAACCTCACCTTAGCCGATTATCAGGTTTAGAAATCCTCAAAAGGTCCCAAAGTCGGTTCCTCGTTGAACGGCTCGGTAACAACTCCTATATAGCACATAATATGCACACATATAAGATGCACAACAAATAACATGCGAATGACAGAATGTAATGTTCCCTTTTTACCCTGGTGCTTCTTTGGTTATGATGAAAATATCATTATCTTTTACCATTATTAATCCATTTCCAAAGATATTATATCGTATTTATATCCGGGCATTATTCCGGTTAGATATTTTCACAAAATAATTATATAGCATATATTCCTTTCCGAAAATATTTTCCATAGCTATGTAACATATATTCCTATCATAAAATAATTTCTAGAAAATGATAATGTGTGTATGTATATTTATATATATCCATATGGTAAAAAGCATCGCCAAAATAGTTATCGTATTATATATATATATATCAGAAAATATTTCTGTAATATAAATTATATCATTTATCCTTTATTCTCAATATTATGTTATGGTATTTATTTTCACAAATATAAACATGTACCGTATATATATATGTATGTATGTGCTAATTAATAATAATATAGTATGCCATATATTAATTTTATGTGCTCGGTTAATATATATATCATCAGTATAGTTAATATTATTATTATACCGTTATTATACCCAGGTTATGTGTATATGTGTATTTCACAAACTGGCCAGCCCACAAGCTCATGAGCAGGCCCTTAGGCACAGCCCAGCTCAAAGCCTGGGCCAATCACCATGGCCCACCCATCAACCCAGCTCCCTACACGCGGGTCGGCCCGACCCGTGAACCACCTTAACCGGGTCGTCTTCTTCACCTTGAAACGCAGGTGGCGGCGCGACGATGATCTGCTGTGGACGGCGAGCTGTGGCGCAAGGAAAAGGAGACGAAGGCGGCAGCGGCGCGACGCGACGCGAACGGTGCGGCAGGTGGCTCACTT
The DNA here is from genome assembly GCA_028386065.3 of Turnera subulata. NCBI lineage: Eukaryota > Viridiplantae > Streptophyta > Magnoliopsida > Malpighiales > Passifloraceae > Turnera > Turnera subulata. The sequence continues at coordinate 61,187 of JAKUCV010003830.1, forward strand.
CAACGTGCCTCATCTGGACGGTGGCGTGGCGGTGGTGTCCTGCAGATGGCGACGCGAGCAGGGCAGCAGCAGATCGAGGCAGACGGGCTGATGGCAGGCGGCGCGAAAGAGAGGGGCTTCGTCGGTGGTGCGAGCGCGGCGTCGAGGAGGCGACACGGTCGGAGACGCGACTTGCAGCTGCGTTCGGTGGCGGAAGGGGAGGCGTATGCTGCGGTGGTTGCCTCGTCGAGCTTGTCTCGACTGGATGGCGGCGGCATTGGGCAGCGAAGAGGAGGGCTGGTGTTGCAGGTGATGGTTGCGGCTGCTGGTGGTTGAGGTGGTGGATCGGTGGAGGCTTGTGTGGTAGTGGTGGCCGGTGATGTGTATATGGTTTTTGTTTATTTCTTTCTTTTTTTTCTGGTTTTCTTGGGTAGTTGCAGAAGGTGATTTTTTTTGCAGGGAGAAGTTGGCAGAAGAGAAGGGATGGTGCAGAGTGAAGATGAAGTTGGCAGAGTCACGGGAAAAGAAAAACAAAGCAGATCACAGGTTGTACAGTGGGAGGCGGCTGCGTGACTCAATCACGCAGTCGTGTCCCGACCGGACCAGAAAATAACTGTAATACCCCCTTTGTTATTTTCCGGTGTGATTTTTTCGAGAATTCCGGGACCCGAAAAATCCACGAAAAAATCCCGAGCGCGGGAAAAGCCTCGGTTACGAAAAACGACGCCCGATTTACCTTGAGTTAATTACCCACGATTAATTCATCCGGTAAATCACTGTAAAAAGACTTTTACAGTCCCGGTAAGATTCCAATTTTTTACCCGGGCTGTTACACATTACATATATATGTTAACTGACAAATTTATATCTAACTCTTTGGCATGCTCCAACTATCAACAAGCTATAGCACAACCATCTTGATAAATCCAAAATACAAGAAGCCATCCATATTCAAGAGTGGTAAGTGTATTATTTGTTTCAGTTAAAAAATGACATCATAAAAAAAAATATATACTAATTTTTTAAAAACAGGCTTGGGAAAAGACAAAAAGAAAATATTTATATTAAATAACAACGAAAAATAAAAAAGGATGAGAAATGCAGCCAAATTTACAATATGGGATATACAGGACATGAGTAGTGTAATAGCAGCAAAAGTAAGTATATAAGTTTAATAATCTTAATATATATACTTTCACAATAATATTTGTTTCTAATTAACTAAAATGTTGAATGTATAGGTCATATATTGTTCATTCCAAGCTAAAACTATGAAGGTAATAAACAAAGAAAAACCATGGTATCATACATGCAAAAGGTGTGGAAAGAAAGTAGATGAAACACCCGTGTCCCAATTTATTAATATAAAAAAATTGAATATAAAATGACTAAATTGCCCTTATCAATCCCGGGACACGAAAATCATGAGCTAAACACCCGTATCCCAAATAACCAATTAATTTAATTACAACATGAGAAGTGACCAAAATGCCCTTCTACTCGGGATACGATATCAATAACATGATCAACATTTAATCAAATAATAAATAATACAATGGAATCAAGTACGCAGCGGAAAAACCAAAAATACGTAGCAACATGCATGCAATTGTTAGGAACAATAGACTTAAGCTAGAGGGGGGGTGAATAGCTTATGACCGAAAATTAAAAACTTTGCAGGAAATGAAGTGCGGAATTGAAAAATAGAAGGACACAAGAGATTTTTATACTGGTTCACACACAACTAATTTGTGGCTAATCCAGTCCTTCAAGATACACTTGAAGAGTTCACTATCTACCGTTAA
>JAKUCV010003831.1:6759-22604 GCA_028386065.3 Turnera subulata
GGGTGTCGGTGCTCAATTAAATAAAGTCGGATAAAAAGTACTAACAATGACATGACATAAATAAAGGCAAGTAATAATGGACAAAACAAGTACTAACAATGACATGACATAAATAAAGGCAAGTAATAATGGACAAAACAACGCGGCTAATGGGTAATGGATCTGGATTATCCATCAAGCATTCACTATCATTCCTTTCATGATGGGACCACGTGATTCGCTGTCATTTGATTTTTTCCGGGTCAAGATTTTATCCGGTGGGTCACCATCCGTTATGATCCACATTTTGTTGATGACTGATCACAGTTATCTTTCATTTCTGTCTTTTTTGTTTTTTCTTGCTTCTACATTCTACCTAACTTTTCTTCCTCTTTTACACTCTTCCTTCATTTGTTATCCAGGATTTTAACATTCTTTTTTAAAAGAAAACAGCATAGGTGGTGCGATTTTAGACCCTCCTCATTAATTAGCAAGACTTCTCATTAATTAGCAAGACTTGCACGTATCTTGTTGGCCTTCTGGACATCTTATAATTCGGATATTATTAATAGGCTCAACAATTATCGCCACCAATACACGTAAAAACACCATATTTTACTCGCCATGTCAAGTATATATGAAGCTTCAAGTTTGACTGAGATTGCCACGAAATCGGATCCAAAGTCTGGATAGTTAACACATTCTCCATTGCATGGAATTATACATTTAAGATATTCTTCTCTATATCCCCGTCATTTTCACCAATTTGGCATCGTTTTCCTTCACAGTTTCAAGTCACATCATGCTTATGTGTCTCCCTGGTGGTATCTGATTATCCCATGTTTTACAGATGAATGCTTTCCTGACAGAAAAAGGAAAATGATGAATGCTTAAAGAGTTTTAAAGATCGACAACATGATTGGAAACTTTGAGATATTAATCCATAATATTAATTGTTTATTATCTAAATTCGTATTTAAATCTCTCGCTTTCTATCATTGCCAACAGTAGCAAATGATGCCAAAGAGTATCCTCCACTAAAAGTTGTTAAATAAACTTTGAATTAGTAGGCCACGCCAATATATTGTGACAATAATTACAATGGACTCGATATCCTAGTCAGGTTAAGAAAGATATTAATCCATAATATTAATTGTTTATTATCTAAATTCGTATTTAAATCTCTCGCTTTCTATCATTGCCAACAGTAGCAAATGATGCCAAAGAGTATCCTCCACTAAAAGTTGTTAAATAAACTTTGAATTAGTAGGCCACGCCAATATATTGTGACAATAATTACAATGGACTCGATATCCTAGTCAGGTTAAGACTTAAGAGTTTCTGGACTATACTCTCGTGTTATAACGTGGCCACATTTTTCATAAGAAAAAACGTGGCCACAGTTAAAGTAGATTCGTACTATGTTTTAGTTCTTTTTTTTTTTAAAAAAAAACTTGTTGGAGTACAACTAATTAAATATCACTAGTAAAACTTGTCCTAATTAGGGTCTACCTAATATTTTTTCAATGGATTTCTTTTTTTGCAATTTCAGTCATTGAGAAAAGTATAACTTTTTAATTACAACTTCAAAAATATTAGTGAAAGGACTAAAGGAAGCAGAGTCTGGCTAAAGCTAATACAAGACAGTAAAATCAATCTCCATCCGGATCCAGCCCGCTTTGAGCCTGGTTTTGCGGTAGCCTATTGAAAACTTTGGCTTTGGAGGAATTATTGTATTTTCAATGATAACACAGGTGAGGTCTACAGCCCGAGCAAGATCATTTTACTGCAAATTGGAGAAATTTATCATGGTAGGATATTTTTTTTTTTTTTTGGCTCAGAATCATGGCATGATTGAACATAATATCTCGAGATGTCAGGATGGTTGGCAGCACATATACTTGAGCCCTTGTGCACTACCTCCCATTGGGTTTTAGAAATTAAACTCTAACGGGGCAATAAGAAGTCCAAATGATGTAGCCATTTTAAAGACCATAATATTGGAATGCAGGTTATGATACCAAATTAGCCTTTTTTTACTCATCATGTTAGCAAGTATTTCAGATAAACATCCAACCAAGTCATAGAGTTCTAGTGTAGTATCTGTTATGCCTTTACTTCTACTTGTATGTCACGGCTTCTATATTTTGTGTACTATTGCAATTGTATCTTGTATTTGGTTATCTACTATATATAAACACACAAAGGTCACACGGTTTGGTGTGCCAGTTATAAACCCTAAACACTCATTGTTGGTTTGTCTTTATGGTAGCGGAGCGCATTGCTTAACCGCATCTACCAATATTTTCTTTCTCTATTTCTTTTTGTCTCTCACACCATGTCGACTGATGACACACCACCTGTGATTCCTTCTTCCTCTTCCACCACCAACAATGGTTCCACCACAAACACCGGCTCTCTTCCCAATACTGGTAATACAAACAACGTTGTTGTACCTGCCTCTGACCCAGTTCAGTCCCTTAGCCACTCACACCACGCTGTTTCTATTCAGCTTACCCATACCAATTATGTGTTTTGGAGAGCTCAAATTGAGCCCTTTTTGGCTGGCCAAGGAGTCTTGGGATATGTTACGGGCGACTTCCCTTGCCCTCCTGCTATGATTATTTCTCCTGCAGGTGCTCTAACTGCAAATCCGGCATATTCTCGTTGGATCCAACAGGATCAAGCCATACTCAGTAGCATCAATTCATCTCTCTCTGTTGAGGTTTTTCCCAATGTTGTGGGAAAGAAGACATCCAAGGCTGCGTGGGATGCCCTTGAGTCGTCTTTAGCTTCTCTAAATCAAGCACGTCGGATGGCCATACACACTGCGTTACAGCAGATTACTCAAACACCAGATGAACCTGTGATGCAATATCTGAACAGGGCCAAGAGACTTTCTGACGAGCTTGCTGCCAGCGGCCAAGCGATCCCACCTCTTGATTTTTAGATAAGTCTTATTCGTGGCCTTCAACCTGATTTAAAGGTTTTTGCCACCACTATAACTGCCAGGCCCGAGCCTATGTCGTTTTCTGATTTACAGGTCTTATGAGCTATGAATTCTTGAATAATGACCCTGTAAAGACACTTTCTCTTGAGACCTCTGCATCAACTGATTCTCCAAAGGACATCTCTGTGTCGCCATCCCCTACTGCCAACACGGCACAGCGACAACAATTTTCTTCTCCACAACGTGGTGGTCGTGGTGGTCGAGGTCGAGGACGAGGGAAAAGAAGCCGACAGTTCTATGATAATCGCTCTTATCGTGGAGGGGGACAGGACAATAATCGGCCAACATGTCAAATATGCAACAAAGTTGGTCACACTGCAGCGACCTGTTATCAGAGAACCAATCTCTCTTATCCATCGGTAAATTCTGTTACTCAATCTTACTCTCCTTATCCATGGATTCCAGATACAGGAGCTAGTCATCATGTAACTCCTGATCAGCAAAGCTTGCATCACTATACTGAGTATCCTGGCCATGACTCTGTCCAAGTCGGTAATGGTCAAGAGTTAACTATCTCTGGCATTGGTAATTCCTCCATCTCTACTCCCACACGTTCTCTTTCCATCCAAAATGCTCTTCATGTTCCTGCCATTAATAAATCACTTCTTTCAGTTCAGCAATTCACGCGTGATAATCATGTCTTTTTTTAGTTTCATCCTGATCATTTTCGTGTCAAGGATCAGGTCACCAGGAACACAATTCTCACAGGCAAGAGTAATCGTGGACTCTATGTTTTCTCTCCATCAGAGCCATGTCACCAACCTGTTGTTCTGTCTGCGGTTCGGGATGGAGACAGAATTTGGCACCAGCGTCTAGGTCACCCTCACTTTCGTGTCCAGCAACAAGTCTTTCAGTCTTTGCACTTTCCCAATAAATGTCGTCAGTCCCCTTGTGTTGCATGTCCTATGGGCAAATCCGCCAAACAACATTTGTCTTCTACTTTTCATCGTTCAAATAAACCATTAGATTTAATTTTAAGTGATGTTTGGGGACCATCTCCATATTCCAGTATTGAAGGTTTTAAATATTATGTGGTTTTCCTTGATGATCATACAAAGTTTCTATGGTATTTTCCTTTGAAGCGTAAATCAGATGTCCTTGATGTTTTTAAGTCCTTCCAAAAACAAGTTGAACGGCAATTTAACACCACAATAAAAGCTGTACAAACGGATTGGGGGGGAGAATTTCGAACCCTCCATAAATTCTTTCTTCATTGTGGAATTAAACATAGAGTTATGTGCCCGCACACTCATGAGCAACAGGGCTCTATTGAGAGGAGACATAGGCATATTGTTGAAACAGGCCTTACAATAATGGCCACTGCTCATGTTCCCTTTTCGTATTGGAATTATGTGTTTGATACAGCCGTTTTCTTGATAAACAGGTTACCAACCAAAATTTTGGGGAACAAAAGCCCATACGAAATTCTGTATAATCACTCACCAGATTATAGGTTTTTAAGAGTTTTTGGTTGCTTGTGTTTTCCTCATCTAAGACCATACAATAGGCACAAATTTGATTACAGATCACGACCCTGCATTTTCCTAGGATATAGTCCTATGCATCATGGTTACCGGTGCCAAGACATTTCCACTCGCAAGATATATATTGCTCGGCATGTAAAATTTTTTGAAACCATATTTCCGTTTTCCACTCAAAAACAAGTGTCAACTCCACCGTCTCAGTCCAACGAGTCTTGGGTTTCGGTGCCACTTTCAGTTTTCTTTCCTGCCACGCAACAGACCTCAGGTATTCCTCCTATTACTCCTCCTATTCCTGATTCTCCTACGCAGGTCTCTACTCCTACTTCTCAGGTCCAACAGGCCATTAATCTTAGTCCTACTACAACTCCATCACAGCCTAATGTGTCCACACCCACTATTCCAATCCTTTCTTCTCCAGCCACCACTTCTAGTACTTCTTCTAGAGTCTTGTCACGACGTACAATCCAGCACACGTCTCCAGGTCTCAATCTCTTTGATGACACTCCTGTTATTCCTTCTGAACCCTCAAACCCAGACACTTCACTAGCACACCCTCCAAGAAGAATGACCCTACGCCAACATACAAAACCACCAGCTCGATACTCTCCTTCCAATTACCTTACTCAAAAATTGGAATTACCCATGTCAGAGCCAACTTCTTTTACATAGGCATCCAAATATTCAGTGTGGCGTGAGGCAATGCAGGATGAAGTGAATGCACTTCTCAGGAATAACACATGGACATTGGTCCCGTATCACAAATCCATGAATATTGTGGAAAATAAGTGGGTGTACAGGATAAAGAAAACTGCCACTGGTGCAATTGAACGTTTCAAAGCCCGCCTTGTGGCTAAAGGGTTTCATCAAAGAGAAGGCTTAGATTACAAGGATGTTTTTAGCCCAGTAATCAAACCCACAACGATTAGAGTTGTTCTCAGTCATGCTTTATCCTATAAGTGGCCAATACATCAGCTAGATGTTCGGAATGCCTTTCTTCATGGGCATCTTGAAGAAGCAGTTTTTATGACTCAACCACAAGGATTTGTTTCTGCCGATCATCCGCATTATGTTTGCAAGCTCAATAAATCGTTGTATGGACTCAAACAGGCCCCACGGGCTTGGTATAAACGTTTGAGTGATTACCTTCTGTGCAATGGTTTTGTTATCTCACGAGCTGATCCTTCATTGATGATATTCAGACATGGCACTACAATTGTTTATGTGCTGATATACGTAGATGATATTCTCCTTACTGGTAATAATGCATTTTTTGTTAGCAAGCTTTTGCAGCAGCTTGGGGAAGAATTTTCCATAAGAAATTTGGGCCGGCTGAATTATTTCCTTGGTGTTCAAGCAAATTATACCATGAATGGGGTCCTGCTCACTCAAACAAAGTACATACAAGACCTTCTCCATAAGGCAGGTATGACTGATTGTAAGGCCGTGACCACTCCAGCATCTACTTCAACCAAGCTGCGCAAAAACGGAGGGAAACTTTTCTCAGATCCTACTCTTTATCGCCAGCTCGTTGGCTCATTACAATATCTGGCTATCACTCGGCCAGATATCATGTACGCTGTGGGCAAAGTAAGCCAATACATGCAAACACCAACAGAAGATCATCATGTTGCTGTAAAGCGCATTCTGCGCTATTTGAAACATACCATGAATGTTGGACTTCAGTTTCAGCCGAGTGCAGCTCCTACATTACAAGTATACACCGATGCCGACTGGGGTGGTAATTTGGATGACCGAAAATCCACTGCAGGTTACTTGGTGTTTCTGGGAAAGAATCTTATCTCCTGGTCTTCCAAGAAGCAGCGAACCGTGGCTCGATCCTCCACCGAGGCTGAATACAAGGCCTTAGCTGATGGTAGTGCAGAACTTCTATGGCTTCAATCCTTGTTAACCGAGTTGGGAATCCCTCATTCCATTCCAGTCCTTTGGTGCGACAACATTGGCGCAACATACCTGAGTCAAAATCCGATTCAGCATACCAGAACCAAGCATGTTGCGCTTGATTATCATTTTGTTCGGGAACAGGTTGCAGCCAAGAAGCTTCGGGTTCAGTTTCTTCGCAGTGAAGGTCAACTGGCCGATATTCTTACAAAACCGTTGTCTTCCAGGCGCTTTGAGCTGTTACGGACCAAACTAAACCTCTGTCAATCTCCCGGTTTAGTTTGCGGGAGAGTGTTAGCAAGTATTTCAGATAAACATCCAACCAAGTCATAGAGTTCTAGTGTAGTATCTGTTATGCCTTTACTTCTACTTGTATGTCACGGCTTCTATACTTTGTGTACTACTACAATTGTATCTTGTATTTGGTTATCTACTATATATAAACACACAAAGGTCACACGGTTTGGTGTGCCAGTTATAAACCCTAAACACTCATTGTTGGTTTGTCTTTACATCATAACTGAGTTACAGGACATTTTAACTTGATTTAAACGTACAGACAAATTGGGGGCTGTGGATTGGATTAAGTCACTTTCTAACCCATTCAGGCTATTAAACTCCTTTTGCATAGAAATGTCTATTTTGAAGCCAACTTTGTGGGGATGCTATTGCTAATCTAGCATTTGATTTTTGGTTGAGGCACCTCTTAGTTTACACAGTCCTCGTAATGTAATTATTAGAAATATGTTACTGGAGGACGTAACAGGTTTACTGGCTTTGTAAGTTGTAATTGTAACCCCCTTTTGTATCTGTTAGCCTAGGTTTGTACCTGACTTTTTCATGGATGCAGTGTGCCAGTATCATCACATTCCAGATAAATAAACTAGATTCTTCATGGGAAGTAAATGACGGGAAAATGGTGATTTCTTTCTTGCAATATTCGTGATTAACTCTGTTTTTATTTCTTTTAATTCATAAGTGATGAACTCTGTTCTGCTCTGATTGAGAAACCCAAATTGTTATAAACCTCTTCATAACTAGTTAAACAAAGAAACAATTAATGTGTTGCGTACTTTTTTAAATTGGAATTTTTTTATAACTCAACTGGTCCGTCCGTAGGAAGAAGGAAGAACATTCAAAGACAACTGCTTGTAGTCTTATATATTTTTAATGGACAAAACTTTCAAAAACAACTACTTGTTTTCTTTTTTCTTAATATAAAATTCTATAAAGACACAGGTAAAATAATGCTTAAGTTTCCCATTCTGCCCATTGTTAGTTACTCTGTGGGCTTCCTATTCTCTTGTAAGCCTCCTCCTCCTTTCTCAAAGTCAAATTCAACAGATGCGGTACCTCCCTGGACTTGCATAAATGTTCTCCATTGCAGCTAGCCAAAACCATTAATGAACTGTCAAAAAACAAAACTGATCAGAGACAAGTTTTCCATGGCCACCCTCATTTCTTCCACCTCATTGTCATCACTTTTCCTCTCTGCTCTCCTCCTCCTCCTCCTATGCCTTTCTTCAAAACCACATGTCGTCGAAGCAAAGAAGACAGAAGAAACCTTCCCTCAGACCCACACTTTGGAAGTTGCTTCCCTTCTTGCATCAGATGTCTGCAACCGTTCTCCTAAAGGTCAAAGCTTTTCTTGCTACAAGAATCCCACATTTCATTAACTTATTGTACAACACTTCTAACAAAGTGATCTGGGTGTGTGTGTGTTTTTACAGTTTCCAACCAAGATTCATCTCTGCAAGTAGTCCACAACTATGGACCCTGCAATCCAAGGAACCAAGGGAAAGGAGCTCATGTCCCCTCACATGGTAAGATGCTCCTTCAAGACAAACTGCGAGCCAAGGCTATCCAAGCCAAGGCCAAGGGATCCAAGAGTAGCTCACCCACAGCGCCAGTCCAGTCCGGTACAGGCCTGGGTATAGGCACAGGTATGTACGCTGTTACCATGGGCCTAGGCACCCCTGCCCAAGAACAGACTTTATTGTTAGACGCCACTAACGACCTAAGCTGGATACAATGCGAGCCATGCTCGACCTCTTGTCATCAAAAGCTACCCAGGTTCAATCCAGCCAAGTCATCTTCCTACAAGAACGTTTCTTGCTCCTCTGCCACCTGCAAATCGATCAATGGCCTAGGTATTTCTTTCACAAACTCCGATCTTGGCATGGAATTTTGGTTGTGTTTCGGATTCGACCAAGTACCAGCAAAAAAATGAGCAAAAGAGATAGGAATATTATGCTGCATAGTTGTTTGTTTTGATCCTTAATGCTTCCATAATTAGTAAATATATAATATAGTTAAGCATTAAAACATAGTTGACCAGGAAAGTAATACGTAAGCATTTGACTAGCAAGATAAGTAGCATCCCACAAATATCTAGTGCTGCTTTTTTTCTTCTTTTTTCTTTTGTTGCTTCATCTTTCATCTGTTTAATCTAGACCATCTATCTGCTATATCAATACAGAGTTGTTTTCAGAATTCAGCACGTATGCAGATGGGTACTTCAATGTATATGCTTTTATTTCGTCTGATAAAAATTGTGATCCTGAGACAATATTTTTGTCAAGCAAACTTATAAGTTCTAACGCTGAATCCAACAGGACAAACGAGCTGTTCTGGCACAACATGCCACTACGAGTACCAGTTAAGCAGCAAATCTTTGTCAGGAGTTTTGGCCACAGACACATTAAGCTTCACAAAACCAGACACAATCCCCAACTTCATATTCGGGTGCGGCCAAAAGAACGAAGGCCCCTTTGCTAGAGCATCTGGTGTCCTATCCTTAAGCCGCTCCAGTCTATCCTTAACATCACAGATTGCAGGCAAATACGAAAACCGCTTCTCTCATTGCCTGCCTTCATCCTCCAGCTCAGTTGGCCACCTCACTTTTGGAGGCAAGATCCCAAAAACTGCAAAATTCACCCCAATAAAGAACGACACCAGGTCTTCTGTCTACCCCGTGGACATGACCGGAGTGAGTGTTGGTGGGCGCTTGGTGCCGATTGACGAGTCCTTCTTTGAAGATGCAGGATGTATCGTTGACCCAGGTACCCTCATTTCGCATCTTCCACCTGCAGTGTACAGTACGATGGCCCGAGCTTTTGAGGATTTGATGACGGATTACCCTAGAACAGATGGATATGAAGATTTTCAGACATGCTATGACTTCACTGGCTATGATTCTGTCAAGATTCCCAGCATTAGTTTCCACTTCAATGGTGGGCTTGAACTGGCTGTAGACAAGTCAGGGATTATGATAGCCTTGCCTAGTTTGAAGAAAGTCTGCCTGGCATTTGCTAGCAATTTTGAGGATGGAAATGAAGCAATATTTGGGGGTTCTCAGCTAAGGACTTATGATGTGATCTATGATCTTGCAAAAGGAAGAATCGGGTTTGCTCCTGGTGGTTGTAGCTAAAATAAAGAAGGAACTATCATGGAGATATAAGCCTCCAATGTAACGGCCTTAGATGGCTTAGTTGTACAATAAACAAGGATTGGAAGCTTAGCTTATGAAAAAGTGAGCTAAAACAACTTGGCGAATAATATTATGAGTGCATGGCTAATACCGATCAGAATTGTACCATTGTTATCATTCTAGCATGTTTTGTTTGTCCAGTGTATAGTTCAAGGGCTCAGATAGTACGAGAATAATTCCTTTGTTGTTGGGAATAGATCATGCTGAGAGCAAAACTTGAGAGAGATGGGGCTTGATTAGACAACCAAGACCTGTCGGACGGGTCCTCGTGGTCTCTGATTGAGAAACCCAAATTGTCATAAAACTCTTCCTAAGTAGTTAAACACGATGAGATAGTTAATGTGTTATTATTTTTTTTTTTTTTCTGTTGATTGGAATTTCTTATAACTCTGCTGACCCATAAGTTGGAGGACATTCAAAGACAACTGCTTCTAATATATATATTTTTATGGATACAAGATTCAAAAACAACTACTTGCAGCTAGCCAAAACTATCAATGAACTGTCAAGAAACAAAATAGAGAGACAAGTTTGCCATGGGCACCCTCATTTCTTCCACCTCACTATCATCTCTTTTCTTCTCTGCTCTTCTCCTCCTCCTATGCCTTCCTTCAGAAGAACATGTCATCGAAGCAAAGAAGACAGAAGAAACCTTTCCTCTGACCCACAATTTGAAAGTTGCTTCCCTTCTTGCATCAGATGTCTGCAACCGTTCTCCTAAAGGTAAAAGCGTTCTTTGATTAAATCATTCGATTTTACCACCTCTTATGTTGAAACTACACTTCTCCTATTAAAGCGATCTGGGTGTCTGTTCTTTTACAGTTTCCAACCAAGATTCATCTCTGCCAGTAGTAAACAACTACGGGCCCTGCAATCCAAGGAACCAAGAGAAAGGAGCTCATGTACCCTCCCACGGTAAGATGCTCCTTCAAGACAAACTGCGAGCTAAGGCTATTCAAGCCAAGGCCAAGGGATCCAAGAATAACTCCCCCACAGTTCCAGTCCAGTCCGGTACAGCCCTGGGTATAGGCACAGGTAATTATGCTGTTACTATGGGGCTAGGCACCCCTGCCCAGCGACAGACCTTCTTGTTCGATGCCTTGGATGACCTAAGCTGGACACAATGCGAGCCATGCTCGACCTCTTGTTATCATAAGCAACCCAGGTTCAATCCAGCCAAGTCATCTTCCTACAAGAACGTTTCCTGCTCCTCAGCGTCCTGCAAATTGGTTACTCGCCAAGGTATTTATTTCACAAATTCGATCTTGGCATGTAATATTTTTCTCAATCAAACTTCTAAATTCTAACAACTGAATCCAACAGGACCAACGAGCTGTTCTGGTTCAACATGCCTCTACGAATACGCATACACGTCGGGAGTTTTGGCCACAGACACATTAACCTTCACAGAATCAGACACCATCCCCAACTTCATATTCGGGTGCGGCCAAAACAACCAAGGCCCCATTGGTAGAGCGTCTGGTATCATATCCCTAAGCCGCTCCAATCTATCCTTGACATCACAGATTGCCGTCAAATACGAAAACCTCTTCTCTCATTGCCTCCCTTCATCCTCCAGCTCAGTTGGTCACCTCACTTTTGGAGGCAAGATCCCAAGAACCGCTAAATTCACCCCACTAAGAAACGACGTCTTGGCCTCCTTCTACCCGGTGAACATGACCGCAGTGAGTGTTGGTGGGCGCTTGGTGCCGATTTACGAGGGGTTCTTTGAAGATGCTGCAACTATCATTGACCCAGGTACCCTCATCTCCCATCTGCCACCTGCAGTGTACAGTACAATGGCCGCAGCTTTTGAGGATTTGATGACGGATTACCCTCGAACAGATGGGTATGAAGATTTTACGACATGCTATGACTTCACTGGCTATGATTATGTTAAGATTCCTAGCATTAGTTTCTACTTTGAAGGTGGGCTTGAGGTGGCTGTAGACAAGTCAGGGATTATGATGGCCTTGCCTAGTTTGAAGAAAGTCTGCCTGGCATTTGCTAGCAATTTTGACGATGGATATATAGCAGTTTTCGGGGGTGCTCAGCTAAGGACTTATGATGTGGTCTATGATCTTGCTAAAGGAAGAATCGGGTTTGCTCCTGGTGGTTGTAGCTAAAATGAAGGAAATATCATGGAGATAAAAGCCTCGTATGTAATTAATTGCCTTTGTTCGCTTAGCTGTAAAATAAATAAGGATTGTTGGGTTAGCTTATGAAAGTGAGCATAAACAACTTAGAGAATAGTGTCATGAGAACTATACCGTTGTTTTATCATTCAAACATGTCTGTTCATCCAGTGTATAGTTGGGAATACATCATGCTTGGAGTAAATTGTGGCAAAAGCAAAAACGAATTGCTGTATTCAGTCAACATATACAGAAAATCATGTCTAAAGAAGGCCAAAAATGCACAATCGGTGGAAACTTGGTTTAGTAGGAATCGTTGAAGAGGCAAATTCTTTTGGCGACTTAAGAGTGAAACCGAGTGGTCTGTTGGGGGGCTCATAGTTAAATGTAATGTAAGTTTGACAAGATGAAAGAATCCTACATAGATTTTACCAAAAAAAAGAGAGCTGGAAGTGATCAGGGGATGATAGAAGAACTAGTACCAACTTAAAAGTCTTTAACCGAAAGTTTTGACTCAAGAAGTGGAAGTGATCAGGTTCAGGTTGAAAGGAAAGAAGTAGAAGTGATCAGGTTCAGGTTCAAAGGAAAAGTAAGAGCATCCAAATTTTCGGCAAGATGGAAATAACATACCATTTGTTTTTGTTGAAAATGGGCCTAAAGATAATGGGCCACTGAACCATCTCTTACTGGGCAAATTACACTGTAAACTCTAAATTTTTAGGTCAATCTTGAATAGCATCCGCTCACTTTAATTTTTAGGTCAGTCCTAGTAAGTTGAATCTTCAATGCTACTGTGATTCTTTGGGACCATACTTGAAGTGACGCAAGTGGGAAGCCCAAATTGCCTAGTGGCGTGGATGCCTCGTGGGCCGTGGGTGGTTCAGTTTCAGTGTATTGATATTCCTTCCTAACAGAGGGAAATTTTGGTAAAGGAAGGAGGCGGAATCAAACCACACACCTTCCAGGAAAAAGTAAAGAGACAAACTGATAATAATGAACCCTTCTCCCCGCTGCTCTGTTGTCTCCATGGTCCACATGCAAGCAAAATATACAAACTGATAATATTGACTATTCAACTCTAATGATTTTCCTGTATCAAAAAAACCCTCCAGTAAAATTTTTTTTTGTGGATAAACCTCCACTATTTTGAACCGGGTTCTCTAGGTAGCTTATTTGGCATCTGCACCAGTTCGCTCCATTAGCAACGGGTTTGAGGATTAGATGATACAGATTATCCAAAAGGGATATGGAGATTTTTAGATGCACTATGATTTTATACCATTCCAACGATTAGTATCTACTTCAACGGTGAAGTTGGATTGGATGTTGCATAAGTTTGCCTGGAGTTTGCTAGCAATCTGGACGATGATTGGTTACCAATTCTTGGAAGTGGTCAACAGAGGACTTATGTGGTCTATTAATGTCGAGAAAGCACGAATTGGATTTATCGCCGGTGGTTGTGGCTAAAAATAAATAGAAAACCATGCCTCCCAAGTAATTAATAGCCTCAACTGTAAATAGCAAAGAGATCACAAGCTAATGAAATCGAGTTGAAACTGATTAGAGAATTATGGCCTTGGTGGGTAAAGAAAATCTCCCTGTTGTAAACCGTAACATTATTATTGCATCCAAACATGTCTATCCTATGAATACTCTTTTAATTTTTTTAAATGTAAGAAGAGGAACTCTGTCCGGGGCGCATTTGGTGACTGTGCAGCTTTTTTTCTCCCATTCTTGATTCTTAACCAAGTTACCTCCAGGAATCATAATAATGGACTCACTATCTTCTCCTCTACAGGATTAAAGGAAAGTTTCATGTGCGTGAGTTGTCCTAATTATAATTTTGGTATCATATGATGGCACTGCTAGAGTATTTGATATTTCAGAGGCGTGGGTCATAGCTATACAGCTTGGGTAAGATGTTTGTGTTCCACTATTACACAATGATCTTTGGTGGGATAATAAATCTGCAACAGTTTTTTTTTTGCCTGTTCTTTGCATTTTGCTTGAAAACAAGGATAATCTCCCACATTTGGAAGCTAGGATATTAGGTCCTATCAATTTTTTGAGGCACCCAACTACTAACAAATTGTGATTTATCCCTTTGAGAGACTATGAAAGAAAAGATATTAAATAACAGTCGAGTTAATTAAACTCTAAATTAAGTGAACTTCTGTCGATGAGCTATATAATCTTGTACTTGTCAGGTAAGAGTAACAGGTTAATTAGACCTGACCTGACACAACAGGTTGATTACCATCTTCTCAATTTCATTGTAGAGGTAGAATATCCATCAAGCATCCTTTCTTTGGAACACAGCTTCCTGATCATACCACTGCATGCCAAACCATCAGGTTTCCCTCCACTAGCTAATACCATCCTCAAGAGTTTCTCTGCCTCCTCAATTTTCTTTCACATGTTACGTCCCAAAATATTTTATTCAATGACTTCTAGCTAAGCAAGAACTGTGCATAGGGAATGTTCTGCAATGCATATCTGAACTGTCACTTCTCTTATCTAATTAATCATGTCATCTGCAACTTCAACCTATAAATGTCATCTCATGTGTCATCTCATATTGCTATATGCATAATGCAGCTTTCTTGTGGAGCTTAAATCCATTCTTCTCCTTTCTGAAAAGGAGTTTTTATTGAGATTTCATTGATATGCTCAAGTTTTCTTCTGTAAATTTTTTACTGGCAAGACAAGTAGCCCTACTATGAAGCAGAATGCTTATATAAATGTCCTACATAAGCAAACTATAAAAAATAAACCAGAACATTATTCACACCAATCATTATATCTCCCCTTCTATCTTTCTTTCAAATTCTGATGTATAGAATCAGTTAATATAAAAAATAAACTAGAACATTACCTGATCAAAATATCTTTATTTCAATTGTTAACTCTCAAATGTCTAATTAATGATAGGTAAATGTTCCCATATCTCTCATAAAACAATTAAAACGAGACACAATGACTGAAATCCCCAGCTTTGATTACAAAAGATTGGGATGACTCGTGAGAGACTGCCAACATCCTAGAAGAGACACCAAGACTAACACTGAACTTCCAACAATGAAGGAATGTTGTATCCTTGGTTCCATCAGGCAGAGAAGGGGCACGCTGGAAGAGGTCATGATCACTCGTAGTGTCCCTGTAATCGTACAACATAAAGAACCTATTTCCCCCCAAGTGACCCAACATCGGCTCCTTATTATAATCAGACTTGAGATCAACAAGTGCCTTGCTGGTGTAGAGAACATTAGTGTCCAGATCAAGACCGTAAAGACAGTGGTTGACAATGCAAAACCAATACATGACTCGCCCAACAGCAACTGCATATCCACCTAGGGTCTGACTCTGATTAGGTAGCCAACCAGGCACGTACTTGTGCTTCCAAGAATTGGAGACCACATCGTACTCCATCAGTACACCACTCATGACAGAAAGAAAGATAATAGAGCCGCCGCCCTTTTTCTTATCATGATCATCACTGTAAGTTTCCTAAGAGCTATATGACACTCATAATAGGCTCAAGAAGCAGCGGAAAGATAGGAAACTACCCTAGAACCACATGTGAGGCTACAAAACCGAATAATAATTTTACTTACTTGTAGATTAGGATCTTTCACCTAATTATGAGTATAGAACCAGCAAGAGCAGGATGAAAACGTCCCCTCCTCTACGGTATCCACACGAACCTTGATCGTCCCGGAAACGTCACACGAATCCAAGAACGGGCACTCCCACTTGATGTGCTAGCAACAAGAATGGGAGCTTGTGTATATGGTTGTGTTTGTACTTCCTTCTTTCACACAAAGAAGAGAAGCTTCAGAGAGTGTTTT